>JAUMJL010002142.1:0-83676 GCA_033558185.1 Dromococcyx pavoninus | reverse complement strand
ATTTTGGATTCCTCAATCCATTTTTTGTTTCCTCAGCCTATGTTTGGTTTCCTCAGCCCATTTTTTGTTTCCTCGGCCCCTATTTTAGATTTCTCAATCCATTTTTGGGCTCCTCAGCCTTTTTTGGGGTTCCTCAAACCATTTGTTTGTTCCTGAGCCAATTTTTGGGTCCCTCAATCCATTTTTGCGTCTCTCAGCCAAATTTTGGGTTCCTCAGCCCATTTTTGCTTCCCTCAGTCTATTTTTGGGTTCTGCAATCTATTTTTAGGCCCCTCAGGCCATTTTTGGGTTCCTCAATCCATTTTAAGGTTTCTCAGCCAATTTTGGGGTTTCTCATCCCATTTCAGAGCTCCCTCATCCCATTTTTGGTCCCTCAGTTCATTTTTGGTCCTTCAGCCGATTTTTGCTTTCCTCAACCCATTTTTGGGTTCTGCGATCCATTCTTGGTTCCCTCAATTCATTTCTGGTTTCCTCAATCCATTTTTTAAGTCCCTCAGTGCATTTTTGGGTACATCAGCACATTTTTGCTTCTGGATTCCATTTTCGGGTTTCTCAGACCATTTTTGTGTTCCTCAATCCATTTTTGTCTCTCTCAGCCAAATTTTGGCTTCCTCAGCCCATTTTTGCTTCTCTCAGTTCATTTTTGGGTTGTGCAATCTATTTTTAGGCCCCTCAGGCCATTTTTTGGGTTCCTCAATACATTTTTTGGTTTCTCAATCCATTTTTGGGTTTCTCAGTCCATTTTCTGATTCCTCAGCACTTTTTGGGATTTATCCACCCATTTTTTGTTTCCTCAATCCATTTTGGGGTATCTCAATGCATTTTTTCAGTTTTTCAATCCATTTTTGGTTTTCTAAGCCCATTTTTTGGTTCCTCAATCCATTTTTTGGTTTCTCAGCCGATTTTTAGGTTTCTCAGGCCATTTCAGAGCTCCCTCATCCCATTTTTCGTTCTTCAGTTCATTTTTGGTCCTTCAGCCAATTTTCTTTCCTCAATCCATTTTTGGGTTCTGCGATCCATTCTTGGTTCCCTCAATTCATTTCTGGTTTCCTCAATCCATTTTTTGAGTCGCTCAGTGCATTTTTGGGTGCGTCAGCCCAATTTCAAGTTCCTCAATCAATTTTTGGGTTTCTCAGACCATTTTTGGATTCCTCAATCCATTTTTGCGTCTGTCAGCCAAATTTTGGTTCCTCAGCCCATTTTTGCTTCCCTCAGTCTATTTTTGTGTTCTGCAATCTATTTTTAAGCCCCTCAGGCCATTTTTGGGGTTCCTCAATCCATTTTGGGCTTTCTCAGCCCGTTTTGGGGTTTCTCATCCCATTTCAGAGCTCCCTCATCCCATTTTTGGTCCCTCAGTACATTTTTGGTCCTTCAGCCGATTTTTGCTTTCCTCAAACCATTTTTGGGTTCTGCGATCCATTCTTGGTTCCCTCAATTCATTTCTGGGTTCCTCAATCCATTTTTTAAGTCCCTCAGTGCATTTTTGGGTACATCAGCCCATTTTTGGTTCTGGATTCCATTTTCGGGTTTCTCAGACCATTTTTGGGTTCCTCAATCCATTTTTGTCTCTCTCAGCCAAATTTTGGGTTCCTCAGCCCATTTTTGCTTCTCTCAGTTCATTTTTTGGTTGTGCAATCTATTTTTAGGCCCCTCAGGCCATTTTTTGGGTTCCTCAATACATTTTTTGTTTCCTCAGCCTATTTTTGGTTTCCTCAGCCCATTTTTTGTTTCCTCGGCCCCTATTTTAGATTTCTCAATCCATTTTTGGGCTCCTCAGCCTTTTTTGGGGTTCCTCAAACCATTTGTTTGTTCCTCAGCCAATTTTTGGGTCCCTCAATCCATTTTTGGAATTTTAAGCTCAGTTTTCCCTTTCTCAAGCCATTTTAGGGTCTCTCAGCCCATTTTTGGGTTCCTCAATCCATTTTTAGGTTCCTCAGCTTATTTTCGGGTTGCTCAATGCATTTTTGTGTTGCTCAGCCCATTTTTTTGTTTCTCAAGCCAGAATGGAGTCCCTCAGTCTATTTTTGGTTTCCTCTGTACATTTCGGGGTCCCTCCGCCCATTTTTGGATTCTTCAATCATTTTTTTATTTTCTCAGCCCATTTTTGAGCTCCCTCATCCCATTCTTTGTTCTTCAGTTCATTTTTGGTCCCTCAGCCAATTTTTGCTTTCCTCAATCCATTTTTGGGTATCTCAATCCATTTTTGGTTCCCTCTGCTAATTTTTGAAGCCCTGAATCCATTTTTCGGTTCCTCAGCTCATTTTTGAGTTCTTCAGTGCATTTTTTGGTTCCTCGATCCATTCTTGGGTCCCTCAATCCATTTCTGGGTTTCTCAATCCATTTTTGAGTCCCTCAGTCCATTTCTGGGTCCATCAGCTAATGTTGAGGACCGTCAACCCAGTTTTAGGTCCCTCCGTCCATTTTCGGTTTTCTCTGCCCATTTTTGGGTTCCTCAATCCAATTTGGGTTCCTCGGTCCATTTTTGGGTCCCTCAGCCCATTTTTGGATTCAATCAATCAATTTTTTATTTTTTCAGCTGATTTTTGAGCTCTCTCGTCCAAATTTTTTGTTCTTCAGCTCAGTTTTGTTCCCTCAGACCATTTTTCCTTCCCTCAGTCTATTTTTGGGTTCTACAATCTATTTTGGGGTCCCTCAGCCCATTTTTGGGTTCCTCAATCAATTTTTTATTTTCTCAGCCCATTTCAGAGCTCCCTGATTCCATCAGCCTATTTTGAGGTCCGTCAACCCATTTTTAGGTCCCTCAGTCCATTTTTTGGTTTCTCTGCCCGTTTTGGGGTTCCTCAATCCAATTTGGGTCTCTCAGTCCATTTTTGGGTCCTTCAGTCCATTTTTGGGTCCCTCACTCTATATTTGGGTCCCTCAGCCTCTTTTTGAGTTCTTCAATCCATTTTTTATTTTCTCAGCCCATGTTAGAGCTCCCCCGTCTCAATTTTTAATCTACTGTTCATTTTTGATTCCTCAGCCAATTTTTGCTTTCCTCAATTTATTTTTGGGTTCTACGATCCATTCCTGGTTCCCTCAATTCATTTCTGGGTTCCTCAATCCATTTTTTAGTCCCTCAGTGCATTTTTGGGTACGTCAGCCCAATTTTGGGTTCCTCAATCCATTTTTGGGTTTCTCAGTCCATTTTTGAGTTTTTCAATCCATTTTTGGGTTTCTCAGCCCATTTTTTGGTTCCTCAATCCATTCTTTGGTTTCTCAGCCGATTTTTAGGTTTCTCAGCCCATTTCAGAGCTCCCTCATCCCATTTTTCGTTCTTCAGTTCATTTTTGGTCCTTCAGCCAATTTTCTTTCCTCAATCCATTTTTGGGTTCTGCGATCCATTCCTGGTTCCCTCAATTCATTTCTGGGTTCCTCAATCCATTTTTTAGTCCCTCAGTGCTTTTTTGGGTACGTCAGCCCATTTTTGGATTCCTCAATCCATTTTTTGTTTCCTCAGCCTATGTTTGGTTTCCTCAGCCCATTTTTTGTTTCCTCGGCCCCTATTTTAGATTTCTCAATCCATTTTTGGGCTCCTCAGCCTTTTTTGGGGTTCCTCAAACCATTTGTTTGTTCCTGAGCCAATTTTTGGGTCCCTCAATCCATTTTTGCGTCTCTCAGCCAAATTTTGGGTTCCTCAGCCCTTTTTTGCTTCCCTCAGTCTATTTTTGGGTTCTGCAATCTATTTTTAGGCCCCTCAGGCCATTTTTGGGTTCCTCAATCCATTTTAAGGTTTCTCAGCCAATTTTGGGGTTTCTCATCCCATTTCAGAGCTCCCTCATCCCATTTTTGGTCCCTCAGTTCATTTTTGGTCCTTCAGCCGATTTTTGCTTTCCTCAACCCATTTTTGGGTTCTGCGATCCATTCTTGGTTCCCTCAATTCATTTCTGGTTTCCTCAATCCATTTTTTAAGTCCCTCAGTGCATTTTTGGGTACATCAGCACATTTTTGCTTCTGGATTCCATTTTCGGGTTTCTCAGACCATTTTTGTGTTCCTCAATCCATTTTTGTCTCTCTCAGCCAAATTTTGGCTTCCTCAGCCCATTTTTGCTTCTCTCAGTTCATTTTTGGGTTGTGCAATCTATTTTTAGGCCCCTCAGGCCATTTTTTGGGTTCCTCAATACATTTTTTGGTTTCTCAATCCATTTTTGGGTTTCTCAGTCCATTTTCTGATTCCTCAGCACTTTTTGGGATTTATCCACCCATTTTTTGTTTCCTCAATCCATTTTGAGGTATCTCAATCCATTTTTTCAGTTTTTCAATCCATTTTTGGTTTTCTAAGCCCATTTTTTGGTTCCTCAATCCATTTTTTGGTTTCTCAGCTGATTTTTAGGTTTCTCAGGCCATTTCAGAGCTCCCTCATCCCATTGTTCGTTCTTCAGTTCATTTTTGGTCCTTCAGCCAATTTTCTTTCCTCAATCCATTTTTGGGTTCTGCGATCCATTCTTGGTTCCCTCAATTCATTTCTGGTTTCCTCAATCCATTTTTTGAGTCGCTCAGTGCATTTTTGGGTACGTCAGCCCAATTTCAGGTTCCTCAATCAATTTTTGGGTTTCTCAGACCATTTTTGGATTCCTCAATCCATTTTTGCGTCTCTCAGCCAAATTTTGGGTTCCTCAGCCCATTTTTGCTTCCCTCAGTCTATTTTTGTGTTCTGCAATCTATTTTTAAGCCCCTCAGGCCATTTTTGGGGTTCCTCAATCCATTTTGGGCTTTCTCAGCCCATTTTGGGGTTTCTCATCCCATTTCAGAGCTCCCTCATCCCATTTTTGGTCCCTCAGTACATTTTTGGTCCTTCAGCCGATTTTTGCTTTCCTCAACCCATTTTTGGGTTCTGCGATCCATTCTTGGTTCCCTCAATTCATTTCTGGGTTCCTCAATCCATTTTTTAAGTCCCTCAGTGCATTTTTGGGTACATCAGCCCATTTTTGGTTCTGGATTCCATTTTCGGGTTTCTCAGACCATTTTTGGGTTCCTCAATCCATTTTTGTCTCTCTCAGCCAAATTTTGGGTTCCTCAGCCCATTTTTGCTTCTCTCAGTTCATTTTTTGGTTGTGCAATCTATTTTTAGGCCCCTCAGGCCATTTTTTGGGTTCCTCAATACATTTTTTGTTTCCTCAGCCTATTTTTGGTTTCCTCAGCCCATTTTTTGTTTCCTCGGCCCCTATTTTAGATTTCTCAATCCATTTTTGGGCTCCTCAGCCTTTTTTGGGGTTCCTCAAACCATTTGTTTGTTCCTCAGCCAATTTTTGGGTCCCTCAATCCATTTTTGGAATTTTAAGCTCAGTTTTCCCTTTCTCAAGCCATTTTAGGGTCTCTCAGCCCATTTTTGGGTTCCTCAATCCATTTTTAGGTTCCTCAGCTTATTTTCGGGTTGCTCAATGCATTTTTGTGTTGCTCAGCCCATTTTTTTGTTTCTCAAGCCAGAATGGAGTCCCTCAGTCTATTTTTGGTTTCCTCTGTACATTTCGGGGTCCCTCCGCCCATTTTTGGATTCTTCAATCATTTTTTTATTTTCTCAGCCCATTTTTGAGCTCCCTCATCCCATTCTTTGTTCTTCAGTTCATTTTTGGTCCCTCAGCCAATTTTTGCTTTCCTCAATCCATTTTTGGGTATCTCAATCCATTTTTGGTTCCCTCTGCTAATTTTTGAAGCCCTGAATCCATTTTTCGGTTCCTCAGCTCATTTTTGAGTTCTTCAGTGCATTTTTTGGTTCCTCGATCCATTCTTGGGTCCCTCAATCCATTTCTGGGTTTCTCAATCCATTTTTGAGTCCCTCAGTCCATTTCTGGGTCCATCAGCTAATGTTGAGGACCGTCAACCCAGTTTTAGGTCCCTCCGTCCATTTTCGGTTTTCTCTGCCCATTTTTGGGTTCCTCAATCCAATTTGGGTTCCTCGGTCCATTTTTGGGTCCCTCAGCCCATTTTTGGATTCAATCAATCAATTTTTTATTTTTTCAGCTGATTTTTGAGCTCTCTCGTCCAAATTTTTTGTTCTTCAGCTCAGTTTTGTTCCCTCAGACCATTTTTCCTTCCCTCAGTCTATTTTTGGGTTCTACAATCTATTTTGGGGTCCCTCAGCCCATTTTTGGGTTCCTCAATCAATTTTTTATTTTCTCAGCCCATTTCAGAGCTCCCTGATTCCATCAGCCTATTTTGAGGTCCGTCAACCCATTTTTAGGTCCCTCAGTCCATTTTTTGGTTTCTCTGCCCGTTTTGGGGTTCCTCAATCCAATTTGGGTCTCTCAGTCCATTTTTGGGTCCTTCAGTCCATTTTTGGGTCCCTCACTCTATATTTGGGTCCCTCAGCCTCTTTTTGAGTTCTTCAATCCATTTTTTATTTTCTCAGCCCATGTTAGAGCTCCCCCGTCTCAATTTTTAATCTACTGTTCATTTTTGATTCCTCAGCCAATTTTTGCTTTCCTCAATTTATTTTTGGGTTCTACGATCCATTCCTGGTTCCCTCAATTCATTTCTGGGTTCCTCAATCCATTTTTTAGTCCCTCAGTGCATTTTTGGGTACGTCAGCCCAATTTTGGGTTCCTCAATCCATTTTTGGGTTTCTCAGTCCATTTTTGAGTTTTTCAATCCATTTTTGGGTTTCTCAGCCCATTTTTTGGTTCCTCAATCCATTCTTTGGTTTCTCAGCCGATTTTTAGGTTTCTCAGCCCATTTCAGAGCTCCCTCATCCCATTTTTCGTTCTTCAGTTCATTTTTGGTCCTTCAGCCAATTTTCTTTCCTCAATCCATTTTTGGGTTCTGCGATCCATTCCTGGTTCCCTCAATTCATTTCTGGGTTCCTCAATCCATTTTTTAGTCCCTCAGTGCATTTTTGGGTACGTCAGCCCATTTTTGGATTCCTCAATCCATTTTTTGTTTCCTCAGCCTATGTTTGGTTTCCTCAGCCCATTTTTTGTTTCCTCGGCCCCTATTTTAGATTTCTCAATCCATTTTTGGGCTCCTCAGCCTTTTTTGGGGTTCCTCAAACCATTTGTTTGTTCCTGAGCCAATTTTTGGGTCCCTCAATCCATTTTTGCGTGTCTCAGCCAAATTTTGGGTTCCTCAGCCCATTTTTGCTTCCCTCAGTCTATTTTTGGGTTCTGCAATCTATTTTTAGGCCCCTCAGGCCATTTTTGGGTTCCTCAATCCATTTTAAGGTTTCTCAGCCAATTTTGGGGTTTCTCATCCCATTTCAGAGCTCCCTCATCCCATTTTTGGTCCCTCAGTTCATTTTTGGTCCTTCAGCCGATTTTTGCTTTCCTCAACCCATTTTTGGGTTCTGCGATCCATTCTTGGTTCCCTCAATTCATTTCTGGTTTCCTCAATCCATTTTTTAAGTCCCTCAGTGCATTTTTGGGTACATCAGCACATTTTTGCTTCTGGATTCCATTTTCGGGTTTCTCAGACCATTTTTGTGTTCCTCAATCCATTTTTGTCTCTCTCAGCCAAATTTTGGCTTCCTCAGCCCATTTTTGCTTCTCTCAGTTCATTTTTGGGTTGTGCAATCTATTTTTAGGCCCCTCAGGCCATTTTTTGGGTTCCTCAATACATTTTTTGGTTTCTCAATCCATTTTTGGGTTTCTCAGTCCATTTTCTGATTCCTCAGCACTTTTTGGGATTTATCCACCCATTTTTTGTTTCCTCAATCCATTTTGGGGTATCTCAATCCATTTTTTCAGTTTTTCAATCCATTTTTGGTTTTCTAAGCCCATTTTTTGGTTCCTCAATCCATTTTTTGGTTTCTCAGCTGATTTTTAGGTTTCTCAGGCCATTTCAGAGCTCCCTCATCCCATTTTTCGTTCTTCAGTTCATTTTTGGTCCTTCAGCCAATTTTCTTTCCTCAATCCATTTTTGGGTTCTGCGATCCATTCTTGGTTCCCTCAATTCATTTCTGGTTTCCTCAATCCATTTTTTGAGTCGCTCAGTGCATTTTTGGGTACGTCAGCCCAATTTCAGGTTCCTCAATCAATTTTTGGGTTTCTCAGACCATTTTTGGATTCCTCAATCCATTTTTGCGTCTCTCAGCCAAATTTTGGGTTCCTCAGCCCATTTTTGCTTCCCTCAGTCTATTTTTGTGTTCTGCAATCTATTTTTAAGCCCCTCAGGCCATTTTTTTGGTTCCTCAATCCATTTTGGGGTTTCTCAGCCCATTTGGGGGTTTCTCATCCCATTTCAGAGCTCCCTCATCCCATTTTTGGTCCCTCAGTACATTTTTGGTCCTTCAGCCGATTTTTGCTTTCCTCAACCCATTTTTGGGTTCTGCGATCCATTCTTGGTTCCCTCAATTCATTTCTGGGTTCCTCAATCCATTTTTTAAGTCCCTCAGTGCATTTTTGGGTACATCAGCCCATTTTTGGTTCTGGATTCCATTTTCGGGTTTCTCAGACCATTTTTGGGTTCCTCAATCCATTTTTGTCTCTCTCAGCCAAATTTTGGGTTCCTCAGCCCATTTTTGCTTCTCTCAGTTCATTTTTTGGTTGTGCAATCTATTTTTAGGCCCCTCAGGCCATTTTTTGGGTTCCTCAATACATTTTTTGGTTTCTCAATCCATTTTTGGGTTTCTCAGTCCATTTTTTGGTTTCTCAGCACTTTTGGGGATTTCTCCACCCATTTTTTGTTTCCTCAATCCATTTTTGGGTATCTCAATCCATTTTTGAGTTTTTCAATCCATTTTTTGGTTTTCTCAGCCCATTTTTTGGTTCCTCAATCCATTTTTTGTTTTCTCAGCCGATTTTTAGGTTTCTCAGCCCATTTCAGAGCTCCCTCATCCCATTTTTCGTTCTTCAGTTCATTTTTGGTCCTTCAGCCAATTTTCTTTCCTCAATCCATTTTTGGGTTCTGCGATCCATTCTTGGTTCCCTCAATTCATTTCTGGGTTCCTCAATCCATTTTTGAGTCCCTCAGTGCATTTTTGGGTACGTCAGCCCATTTTTGGATTCCTCAATCCATTTTTTGTTTCCTCAGCCTATTTTTGGTTTCCTCAGCCCATTTTTTGTTTCCTCGGCCCCTATTTTAGATTTCTCAATCCATTTTTGGGCTCCTCAGCCTTTTTTGGGGTTCCTCAAACCATTTGTTTGTTCCTGAGCCAATTTTTGGATCCCTCAATCCATTTTTGGAATTTTAAGCTCAGTTTTCACTTTCTCCAGCCATTTTAGGGTCTCTCAGCCCATTTTTGGGTTCCTCAATCCATTTTTGGAATTTTAAGCTCAGTTTTCACTTTCTCAAGCCATTTTAGGGTCTCTCAGCCATTTTTGGGTTCCTCAATCCATTTTTAGGTTCCTCAGCTTATTTTCGGGTTGCTCAATGCATTTTTGTGTTGCTCAGCCCATTTTTTTGTTTCTCAAGCCAGAATGGAGTCCCTCAGTCTATTTTTGGTTTCCTCTGTACATTTCGGGGTCCCTCCGCCCATTTTTGGATTCTTCAATCATTTTTTTATTTTCTCAGCCCATTTTTGAGCTCCCTCATCCCATTCTTTGTTCTTCAGTTCATTTTTGGTCCCTCAGCCAATTTTTGCTTTCCTCAATCCATTTTTCGGTTCTGCGATCCATTCTTGGTTCCCTCAATTCATTTCTGGTTTCCTCAATCCATTTTTTGAGTCGCTCAGTGCATTTTTGGGTGCGTCAGTCCAATTTCGGGTTCCTCAGTCCATTTTTGGATTTTTCAAACCATTTTTGGATTCCTCAATTCATTTTTGCGTCTCTCAGCCAAATTTTGGGTTCCTCAGCCCATTTTTGCTTCCCTCAGTCTATTTTTGGGTTCTGCAATCTATTTTTAGGCCCCTCAGGCCATTTTTGGGTTCCTCAATCCATTTTAAGGTTTCTCAGCCAATTTTGGGGTTTCTCATCCCATTTCAGAGCTCCCTCATCCCATTTTTGGTCCCTCAGTTCATTTTTGGTCCTTCAGCCGATTTTTGCTTTCCTCAACCCATTTTTGGGTTCTGCGATCCATTCTTGGTTCCCTCAATTCATTTCTGGTTTCCTCAATCCATTTTTTAAGTCCCTCAGTGCATTTTTGGGTACATCAGCACATTTTTGCTTCTGGATTCCATTTTCGGGTTTCTCAGACCATTTTTGTGTTCCTCAATCCATTTTTGTCTCTCTCAGCCAAATTTTGGCTCCCTCAGCCCATTTTTGCTTCTCTCAGTTCATTTTTGGGTTGTGCAATCTATTTTTAGGCCCCTCAGGCCATTTTTTGGGTTCCTCAATACATTTTTTGGTTTCTCAATCCATTTTTGGGTTTCTCAGTCCATTTTCTGATTCCTCAGCACTTTTTGGGATTTATCCACCCATTTTTTGTTTCCTCAATCCATTTTGGGGTATCTCAATGCATTTTTTCAGTTTTTCAATCCATTTTTGGTTTTCTAAGCCCATTTTTTGGTTCCTCAATCCATTTTTTGGTTTCTCAGCCGATTTTTAGGTTTCTCAGGCCATTTCAGAGCTCCCTCATCCCATTTTTCGTTCTTCAGTTCATTTTTGGTCCTTCAGCCAATTTTCTTTCCTCAATCCATTTTTGGGTTCTGCGATCCACTCTTGGTTCCGTCAATTCATTTCTGGGTTCCTCAATCCATTTTTTGAGTCGCTCAGTGCATTTTTGGGTGCGTCAGCCCAATTTCAGGTTCCTCAATCAATTTTTGGGTTTCTCAGACCATTTTTGGATTCCTCAATCCATTTTTGCGTCTCTCAGCCAAATTTTGGGTTCCTCAGCCCATTTTTGCTTCCCTCAGTCTATTTTTGTGTTCTGCAATCTATTTTTAAGCCCCTCAGGCCATTTTTGGGGTTCCTCAATCCATTTTGGGCTTTCTCAGCCCATTTTGGGGTTTCTCATCCCATTTCAGAGCTCCCTCATCCCATTTTTGGTCCCTCAGTACATTTTTGGTCCTTCAGCCGATTTTTGCTTTCCTCAACCCATTTTTGGGTTCTGCGATCCATTCTTGGTTCCCTCAATTCATTTCTGGGTTCCTCAATCCATTTTTTAAGTCCCTCAGTGCATTTTTGGGTACATCAGCCCATTTTTGGTTCTGGATTCCATTTTCGGGTTTCTCAGACCATTTTTGGGTTCCTCAATCCATTTTTGTCTCTCTCAGCCAAATTTTGGGTTCCTCAGCCCATTTTTGCTTCTCTCAGTTCATTTTTTGGTTGTGCAATCTATTTTTAGGCCCCTCAGGCCATTTTTTGGGTTCCTCAATACATTTTTTGGTTTCTCAATCCATTTTTGGGTTTCTCAGTCCATTTTTTGGTTTCTCAGCACTTTTGGGGATTTCTCCACCCATTTTTTGTTTCCTCAATCCATTTTTGGGTATCTCAATCCATTTTTGAGTTTTTCAATCCATTTTTGGTTTTCTCAGCCCATTTTTTGGTTCCTCAATCCATTTTTTGTTTTCTCAGCCGATTTTTAGGTTTCTCAGCCCATTTCAGAGCTCCCTCATCCCATTTTTCGTTCTTCAGTTCATTTTTGGTCCTTCAGCCAATTTTCTTTCCTCAATCCATTTTTGGGTTCTGCGATCCATTCTTGGTTCCCTCAATTCATTTCTGGGTTCCTCAATCCATTTTTGAGTCCCTCAGTGCATTTTTGGGTACGTCAGCCCATTTTTGGATTCCTCAAACCATTTTTTGTTTCCTCAGCCTATTTTTGGTTTCCTCAGCCCATTTTTTGTTTCCTCGGCCCCTATTTTAGATTTCTCAATCCATTTTTGGGCTCCTCAGCCTTTTTTGGGGTTCCTCAAACCATTTGTTTGTTCCTCAGCCAATTTTTGGGTCCCTCAATCCATTTTTGGAATTTTAAGCTCAGTTTTCACTTTCTCAAGCCATTTTAGGGTCTCTCAGCCCATTTTTGGGTTCCTCAATCCATTTTTAGGTTCCTCAGCCCATTTTCGGGTTGTTCAATGCATTTTTGTGTTGCTCAGCCCATTTTTCTGTTTCTCAAGCCAGAATGGAGTCCCTCTGTCTATTTTTGTCTTCCTCTGGCCATGTTTGGGTCCCTCCGCCGATTTTTTGGTTCCTCAATCCATTTTTTACTTCCTCAGCCCTATTTTGGGTCCCTCAATCTATTCTTGACTCCCTCGACTCTTTTTTCGGGTTTCTCAATCCATTTTTAGGTTCCTCAGCCCATTTTGGATTTCCTCAATCTATTTTTTGGTCCCTCAGCCCATTTGTGGATTCTGCAACGCATTTTTAGGTTCCTCAGCCCATTTTTGGTCCCTCAGTCCATTTTTGGGTCCCTCGACCCTTTTTCTGGTTCCTCAATGCATTTTTGAGTCCCTCGGCCCATTTTTAGGTTTCTTCAATCCATTTTTGATTTCCTCAGCCCATTTTTGGGTTCCTCAATCCATTGTTGCATTCCTCAACTAATTTTTTGTTTCCTCAGTCTATTTTTGGTTTCCTCTGTCCATTTCGGGGTCCCTCCGCCCATTTTTGGATTCTTCAATCAATTTTTTATTTTCTCAGCCCATTTTTGAGATCCCTCCTCCCAGTTTTTTGTTCTTCAGTTCATTTTTGGTCCCTCAGCACATTTTTGCTTTCCTCAGTCCATTTTTGGGTATCTCAATCCATTTTTGGTTCCCTCAGCTAATTTTTGAAGCCCTGAATCCATTTTTCGGTTCCTCAGCTCATTTTTGAGTTCTTCAGTGCATTTTTGGGTTCCTCGATCCATTCTTGGGTCCCTCAATCCATTTCTGGGTTTCTCAATCCATTTTTGAGTCCCTCAGTCCATTTCTGGGTCCATCAGCTAATGTTGAGGACCGTCAACCCAGTTTTAAGTCCCTCCGTCCATTTTCGGTTTTCTCTGCCCATTTTTGGGTTCCTCAATCCAATTTGGGTTCCTTGGTCCATGTTTGGGTCCCTCAGCCCATTTTTGGATTCAATCAATCAATTTTTTATTTTTTCAGCTGATTTTTGAGCTCTCTCATCCAAATTTTTTGTTCTTTAACTCAGTTTTGTTCCCTCAGACCATTTTTGCTTCCCTCAGTCTATTTTTGGGTTCTACAATCTGTTTTTGGGTCCCTCAGCCCATTTTTGGGTTCCTCAATCAATTTTTTATTTTCTCAGCCCATTTCAGAGCTCCCTGATTCCATCAGCCTATTTTGAGGTCCGTCAAACCATTTTTAGGTCCCTCAGTCCATTTTTTGGTTTCTCTGCCCGTTTTGGGGTTCCTCAATCCAATTTGGGTCTCTCAGTCCATTTTTGGGTCCTTCAGTCCATTTTTGGGTCCCTCAGTCTATTTTTGGGTCCCTCAGCCTATTTTTGAGTTCTTCAATCCATTTTTTTTTCTCAGCCCATTTTTTAGCTCTCCCGTCTCAATTTTTTAATCTACTGTTCATTTTTGATTCCTCAGCCAATTTTTGCTTTCCTCAATTTATTTTTGGGTTCTGCGATCCATTCCTGGTTCCCTCAATTCATTTCTGGGTTCCTCAATCCATTTTTTAGTCCCTCAGTGCATTTTTGGGTACGTCAGCCCAATTTGGGGTTCCTCAATCCATTTTTGGGTTTCTCAGACCATTTTTGGATTCCTCAATCCATTTTTGCGTCTCTCAGCCAAATTTTGGGTTCCTCAGATCATTTTTTGGTTCGTCAATCCATTCTTTGGTTTCTGCAATGTCTTTTTAGGTCCCTCAGCCCATGTTTGGGTTCCTCAATCAATTTTTTATTTTCTCAGCGCATTTTTGAGCTCACTTATCCCATTTTTTGTTTTTCAGTTCATTTTTGTGCCCTCAGAAAACTTTTCTTTTCTCACTCCATTTTTTGCTTCTGAGATCCATTCTTGGTTCCCTCAGTATATTTCTGGGTTTCTCAATCCAGTTTTTGAGTCCTTCAGTGCATTTTTGGTCACGTCAGCCCATGTTTGGGTTCCTCAATACATTTTAGTGTTTCTCAGACCATTTTTTCTTCCCTCAGTCCATTTTTGGGTTCTGCAATCTAGTTTTAGGTCCTTCAGCCCATTTTTGGGTTCCTCAATCCATTTTTTGATTCCTCAGCTCATTTTTTGGTTCCTCAGTCCATTTTTGGTTTCCTCTGTCCATTTCGGGGTCTCTCAATCCATTTTTGGTCCCTCAGATCATTTTGGGGTTTCTCAATTCCTTTTGGGTGTTTCTCAGCCCATTTTTTGGTTCCTCAGTCCATTTTTTGGCTTCTCAGCCGATTTTTAGGTTTCTCAGCCCATTTCAGAGCTCACTCCTCCCATTTTTCGTTCTTCAGTTCATTTTTACTCCTTCAGCCAATTTTCTTTCCTCAATCCATTTTTGGGTTCTGCGATCCATTCTTGGTTCCCTCAATTCATTTCTGGGTTCCTCAATCCATTTTTGAGTCCCTCAGTGCATTTTTGGTCACGTCAGCCCATGTTTGGGTTCCTCAATACATTTTAGTGTTTCTCAGACCATTTTTTCTTCCCTCAGTCCATTTTTGGGTTCTGCAATCTAGTTTTAGGTCCTTCAGCCCATTTTTGGGTTCCTCAATCCATTTTTGGGTTTCTCAGCACATTTTTTTGGTTTCTCAAGCCATTTTGGGGGTTCCTCAGCCCGTTTTTGAGTTGCTCAATCCATTTTTGGTTCCCTCAGGTTTTTTTCTGGTTTCTCAATTTATTTTTGGGTCCCTCGGCCCTTTTTCTGGTTCATCAACCGAATTTTGGGTTCCTCATGACATTTTTTAGTCCCTCAATGCATTTCATGTGTTTCTCAGCCCATTTTTTTGATTCTCAAGCCATTTTGTGGTCTGACCACCCATTTTTGGGTTCCTAAATGCATTTTTGGGTCCGTCTGCCTATTTCTAGCTCCCTCAATCGATTTTTGGGTCTTTCAGCCCATTTTTGGGTTCCTCAGCCCATTTTTTGGTCACTCAATCCATTTTTTAAGTTTTCAGCCCATTTTTTTTGTTTCTCAACAATTCTTGGTGTCCCTCAAGCCATTTTTGGATTCCAGAATGCATTTTTAGGTTCCTCAGCCCATTTTTACGCTTTTTCAATCCATTTTTGGTTTCCTCAGCCCATTTTTGGGTTTCTCAATCCATTTTTTGATTCCTCAGCTCATTTTTTGGTTCCTCAGTCCATTTTTTGTTTCCTCTGTCCATTTCTAAGTCTCTCAATCCATTTTTGGGTTTCTCAATCCATTTTTGGTCCCTCAGACCATTTTGGGGTTTCTCAATTCCTTTTGGGTGTTTCTCAGCCCATTTTGGGGTTCCTCAGTCCTTTTTTTGTTTCCTCAGTCCATTTTTGGGTTTTTTAATTCATTTTTATGTTTCTCAGCCCATATTTTTTGTTTCTCAATCCATTTTGGAGTCCCTCAGCCTATTTTTGATTTCGCGCATCCATTTTTGTGTTCCTCAGCCCATTTTTGCTTCCCTCAGTCCATTTTTGCGTTCTGCAATCTATGTTGTGGTCCCTCAGCCCGTTTTTGGGTTTCTCAATCAATTTTTGAGTTCCTCAATTAATTTTTTTGTCTCAGCACATTTTTGGGTTTCTCAGCCCATTTTTGAGATACCTCATCCCAATGTTTTGTTCTTAAGTTCATTTATGGTCCCTCAGGCCATTTTTTGCTTTCCTCAATCCATTTTTGGGTATCTCTATCCATTTTTGGTTCCCTCAGCTAATATTTGGGTCCTTCAGCCCATTTTTGGATTCTTCAATCAATTTTTCTTTTCAGCCCATTTTTGAGCTCTCTCGTCCAAATCTTTTGTTCTTCAGCTCCTTTTTGTTACCTCAGACCATTTTGGCTTCCCTCAGTCCATTTTTGAGTTCTGCAATCCATTCTTGGTTCCCTCAATACATTTTTGGTTTCCTCAATCCATTTTTTGAGTCCCTCAGTGCATTTTTGGTTACATCAGCCCAATTTTGGGTTCCTCAATCCATTTTCGGGTTTCTCAGACCATTTTTGGATTCCACAAACTATTTTTGGGTCTCTCAGCCAAATTTTGGATTCCTCAGCGCATTTTTGCTTCCCTCAGTCTATTATTGGGTTCTGCAATCTATTTTTAGGCCCCTCAGGCCATTTTTTGGGTTCCTCAATCCATTTTTTGGTTTCTCAATCCATTTTTGGGTTTCTCAGTCCATTTTCTGATTCCTCAGCACTTTTTTGGATTTCTCCACCTATTTTTTGGTTCCTCAATCCATTTTTGGGTTTCTCAGCCCATTTTTTGGTTCCTCAATCCATTTTTTGGTTTCTCAGCCGATTTTTAGTTTTCTCAGCCCATTTCAGAGCTCCCTCATCCCATTTTTCGTTCTTCAGTTCATTTTTGGTCCTTCAGCCAATTTTCTTTTCTCAATCCATTTTTGGGTTCTGCGATCCATTTTTCGTTCCCTCAATTCATTTATGGGTTCCTCAATCCATTTTTGAGACCCTCAGTGCATTTTCGGGTACGTCAGCCCATTTTTGGATTCCTCAATCCATTTTTTGTTTCCTCAACCTATTTTTGGTTTCCTCAGCCCATTTTTGGTTTCCTCGGCCCCTATTTTAGATTTCTCAATCCATTTTTGGGCTCCTCAGCCTTTTTTGGGGTTCCTCAAACCATTTGTTTGTTCCTCAGCCAATTTTTGGGTCCCTCAATCCATTTTTTGAATTTTAAGCTCAGTTTTCACTTTCTCAAGCCATTTTGGGGTCTCTCAGCCTATTTTTGGATTCCTCAATCCATTTTTAGGTTCCTCAGCCCATTTTCAGGTTACTCAATGCATTTTTGTGTTTCTCAGACCATATTTTTTTTCTCAACCAGAATGGAGTCCCTCTGTCTATTTTTGTCTTCTTCTGTCCATTTTTGGGGCCCTCCGTCGATTTTTTGGTTCCTCAATCCATTTTTTACTTCCTCAGCCCTATTTTGGGTCCCTCAATCTATTCTTGACTCCCTCGGCTCTTTTTTCGGGTTTCTCAATCCATTTTTCGGTTCCTCAGCCCATTTTGGATTTCCTCAATCTATTTTTTGGTCCCTCAGCCCATTTTTGGATTCTGCAATGCATTTTTAGGTTCCTCAGCCCATTTTTGGTCCCTCAGTCCATTTTTGGGTCCCTCGACCCTTTTTCTGGTTCCTCAATGCATTTTTGAGTCCCTCGGCCCATTTTTAGGTTTCTTCAATCCATTTTTGGTTTTCTCTGCCCATTTTTGTGTTCCTCAATCCAATTTGGGTTCCTCGGTCCATTCTTGGGTCCCTCAGCCCATTTTTGGATTCAATCAATCAATTTTTTATTTTTTCAGCTGATTTTTGAGCTCTCTCGTCCAAATTTTTTGTTCTTCAGCTCAGTTTTGTTCCCTCAGACCATTTTCCCTTCCCTCAGTCCATTTTTCCTTCCCTCAGTCTATTTTTGGGTTCTACAATCTATTTTTGGGTCCCTCAGCCCATTTTTGGGTTCCTCAATCAATTTTTTATTTTCTCAGCCCATTTCAGAGCTCCCTGATTCCATCAGCCTATTTTGAGGTCCGTCAACCCATTTTTAGGTCCCTCAGTCCATTTTTTGGTTTCTCTGCCCGTTTTGGGGTTCCTCAATCCAATTTGGGTCTCTCAGTCCATTTTTGGGTCCTTCAGTCCATTTTTGGGTCCCTCACTCTATTTTTGGGTCCCTCAGCCTATTTTTGAGTTCTTCAATCCATTTTTTATTTTCTCAGCCCATGTTAGAGCTCCCCGTCTCAATTTTTAATCTACTGTTCATTTTTGATTCCTCAGCCAATTTTTGCTTTCCTCAATTTATTTTTGGGTTCTACGATCCATTCCTGGTTCCCTCAATTCATTTCTGGGTTCCTCAATCCATTTTTTGGTTTCTCAGCCGATTTTTAGGTTTCTCAGCCGATTTCAGAGCTCCCTCATCCCATTTTTCGTTCTTCAGTTCATTTTTGGTCCTTCAGCCAATTTTCTTTCCTCAATCCATTTTTGGGTTCTGCGATCCATTCTTGGTTCCCTCAATTCATTTCTGGGTTCCTCAATCCATTTTTGAGTCCCTCAGTGCATTTTTGGGTACGTCAGCCCATTTTTGGATTCCTCAATCCATTTTTTGTTTCCTCAGCCTATTTTTGGTTTCCTCAGCCCATTTTTTGTTTCCTCGGCCCCTATTTTAGATTTCTCAATCCATTTTTGGGCTCCTCAGCCTTTTTTGGGGTTCCTCAAACCATTTGTTTGTTCCTCAGCCAATTTTTGGGTCCCTCAATCCATTTTTGGAATTTTAAGCTCAGTTTTCACTTTCTCAAGCCATTTTGGGGTCTCTCAGCCCATTTTTTGTTTTCCTCAATCCATTTTAAGGTTCCTTAGCCCATTTTCGGGTTGCTCAATGCATTTTTGTGTTGCTCAGCCCATTTTTTTGTTTCTCAAGCCAGAATGGAGTCCCTCTGTCTATTTTTGTCTTCCTCTGTCCATTTTTGGGTTCCTCCGCCGATTTCTGGGTTCCTCAATCCATTTTTTACTTCCTCAGCCCTATTTTGGGTCCCTCAATCTATTCTTGACTCCCTCGGCTCTTTTTTCGGGTTTCTCAATCCATTTTTCGGTTCCTCAGCCCATTTTGGATTTCCTCAATCTATTTTTTGGTCCCTCAGCCCATTTTTGGATTCTGCAATGCATTTTTAGGTTCCTCAGCCCATTTTTGGATTCAATCAACCAATTTTTTATATTTTCAGCTGATTTTTGAGCTCTCTCGTCCAAATTTTTGGTTCTTCAGCTCATTTTTGTTCCCTCAGCCCATTTTTGCTTCCCTCAGTCTATTTTTGGGTTCTGCAATCTATTTTTGGGTCCCTCAACCCATTTTTGCGTTCCTCAATCAAGTTTTTATTTTCTCAGCCCATTTCAGAGCTCCCTCATCCCATTTTTCGTTCTTCAGTTCATTGTTGGTCGTTCAGCCAATTTTTGCTTTCCTCAATCCATTTTTGGGTTCTGCGATCCATTCTTGGTTCCCTCAATTCATTTGTGGGTTCCTCAATCCATTTTTGAGTCCCTCAGTGCATTTTTGGGTACGTCAGCCCATTTTTGGTTATGGATTCCATTTTTGGGTTTCTCAGACCATTTTTGGGTTCCTCAATCCATTTTTGTCTCTCTCAACCAAATTTTGAGTTCCTCAGCCCATTTTTGCTTCCCTCAGTCCATTTTTGGGTTGTGCAATCCATTTTTAGTTCCCTCAGCCCGTTTTTGGATTCCTGAATCACGTTTTGGGTTTCTCAATCCATTTTTGGGACCCTCAGTCCATTTTTGGTTCGTTAATCCAGTATATATTTGTATTTCGCAGCCCTATTTGGGTTCCTCAATCCATTTTTTAGTTTCTCAGACCATTTTTTTGTTCCTCAATCCATTTTTGGGTTCCTCAATCCATTCTTGAGTTTCTCACCCCATTTTTAGGTTTCTCAGCCCATTTCAGAGCTCCCTCATCCCATTTTTGGTCCCTCAGTTCATTTTTGGTCCCTCAGCCAATTTTTGCTTTCCTCAATCCATTTTTGGGTTCTGCGATCCATTCTTGGTTCCCTCAATTCATTTCTGGTTTCCTCAATCCATTTTTTGAGTCGCTCAGTGCATTTTTGGGTACGTCAGCCCAATTTGGGGTTCCTCAATCCATTTTTGGGTTTCTCAGAGCATTTTTGGATTCCTTAATCCATTTTTGCGTCTCTCAGCCAAATTTTGGGTTCCTCAGCCCATTTTTGCTTCCCTCAGTCCATTTTTGGGTTCTGCAATCTATTTTTAGGTCCCTCAGCCCGTTTTTGGGTTCCTCAATCAATTTTTGAGATCCTAAATCCATTTTTGAGTCTCAGCACGTTTTTGGGTTTCTCAGCCCATTTTTGAGATCCCTCGTCCCAAGTTTTTGTTCTTCAGTTCATTTTTGGTCCCTCAGCCCATTTTTGCTTTCCTCAATCCATTTTTGGGTATCTCAATCCATTTTTGGTTTCCTCAGATAATTTTTGAAGCCCTGAATCCATTTTTCGGTTCCTCAGCTCATTTTTGAGTTCCTCAGTGCATTTTTGGGTTCCTCGATCCATTCTTGGGTCCCTCAATCCATTTCTGGGTTTCTCAATCCATTTTTGAGTCCCTCAGTCCATTTCTGGGTCCATCAGCCAATTTTGAGTTCCATCGACCCAGTTTTAGGTCCCTCCGTCCATTTTTAGTTTTCGCTGCCCATTTTTGGGTTCCTCAATCCAATTTGGGTTCCTCGGTCCATTTTTGGGTCCCTCAGCCCATTTTTGGATTCAATCAACCAATTTTTTATATTTTCAGCTGATTTTGAGCTCTCTCGTCCAAATTTTTGGTTCTTCAGCTCATTTTTGTTCCCTCAGCCCATTTTTGCTTCCCTCAGTCTATTTTTGGGTTCTGCAATCTATTTTTGGGTCCCTCAACCCATTTTTGCGTTCCTCAATCAAGTTTTTATTTTCTCAGCCCATTTCAGAGCTCCCTCATCCCATTTTTCGTTCTTCAGTTCATTGTTGGTCCTTCAGCCAATTTTTGCTTTCCTCAATCCATTTTTGGGTTCTGCGATCCATTCTTGGTTCCCTCAATTCATTTCTGGGTTCCTCAATCCATTTTTGAGTTCCTCAGTGCATTTTTGGGTACGTCAGCCCATTTTTGGTTCTGGATTCCATTTTCGGGTGTCTCAGGCCTTTTTTGGGTTCCTCAATACATTTTTGTCTCTCTCAACCAAATATTGAGTTCCTCAGCCCATTTTTGCTTCCCTCAGTCCATTTTTGGTTTGTGCAATCCATTTTTAGTTCCCTCAGCCCGTTTTTGGATTCCTGAATCACGTTTTGGGTTTCTCAATCCATTTTTGGGACCCTCAGTCCATTTTTGGTTCGTTAATCCAGTATATTTTTGTATTTCTCAGCCCATTTTTGGGTTCCTCAATCCATTTTTTAGTTTCTCAGACCATTTTTTTGTTCCTCAATCCATTTTTGGGTTCCTCAATCCATTCTTGAGTTTCTCAGCCCATTTTTAGGTTTCTCATCCCATTTCAGAGCTCCCTCATCCCATTTTTGGTCCCTCAGTTCATTTTTGGTCCCTCAGCCAATTTTTGCTTTCCTCAATCCATTTTTGGGTTCTGCGATCCATTCTTGGTTCCCTCAATTCATTTCTGGTTTCCTCAATCCATTTTTTGAGTCGCTCAGTGCATTTTTGGGTACGTCAGCCCAATTTGGGGTTCCTCAATCCATTTTTGGGTTTCTCAGAGCATTTTTGGATTCCTCAATCCATTTTTGCGTCTCTCAGCCAAATTTTGGGTTCCTCAGCCCATTTTTGCTTCCCTCAGTCCATTTTTGGGTTCTGCAATCTATTTTTAGGTCCCTCAGCCCGTTTTTGGGTTCCTCAATCAATTTTTGAGATCCTAAATCCATTTTTGAGTCTCAGCACGTTTTTGGGTTTCTCAGCCCATTTTTGAGATCCCTCGTCCCATGTTTTTGTTCTTCAGTTCATTTTTGGTCCCTCAGCCCATTTTTGCTTTCCTCAATCCATTTTTGGGTATCTCAATCCATTTTTGGTTTCCTCAGATAATTTTTGAAGCCCTGAAACCATTTTTCGGTTCCTCAGCTCATTTTTGAGTTCCTCAGTGCATTTTTGGGTTCCTCGATCCATTCTTGGGTCCCTCAATCCATTTCTGGGTTTCTCAATCCATTTTTGAGTCCCTCAGTCCATTTCTGGGTCCATCAGCCAATTTTGAGTTCCATCGACCCAGTTTTAGGTCCCTCCGTCCATTTTTAGTTTTCGCTGCCCATTTTTGGGTTCCTCAATCCAATTTGGGTTCCTCGGTCCATTTTTGGGTCCCTCAGCCCATTTTTTGATTCAATCAACCAATTTTTTATATTTTCAGCTGATTTTTGAGCTCTCTCGTCCAAATTTTTGGTTCTTCAGCTCATTTTTGTTCCCTCAGCCCATTTTTGCTTCCCTCAGTCTATTTTTGGGTTCTGCAATCTATTTTTGGGTCCCTCAACCCATTTTTGGGTTCCTCAATCAATTTTTTATTTTCTCAGCCCATTTCAGAGCTCCCTCATCCCATTTTTCGTTCTTCAGTTCATTGTTGGTCCTTCAGCCAATTTTTGCTTTCCTCAATCCATTTTTGGGTTCTGCGATCCATTCTTGGTTCCCTCAATTCATTTCTGGTTTCCTCAATCCGTTTTTTAAGTCGCTCAGTGCATTTTTGGGTACGTCAGCCCAAATTGGGGATTCCTCAATCCATTTTTGGGTTTCTCAGAGCATTTTTGGATTCCTCAATCCATTTTTGCGTCTCTCAGCCAAATTTTGGGTTCCTCAGCCCATTTTTGCTTCCCTCAGTCCATTTTTGGGTTCTGCAATCCATTTTTAGTTCCCTCAGCCCGTTTTTGGATTTCAGAATCACGTTTTGGGTTTCTCAATCCATTTTTGGGCCCTCAGTCCATTTTTGGTCCGTTAATCCAGTATATTTTTGTATTTCTCAGCCCATTTTTGGGTTCCTCAATCCATTTTTCAGTTTCTCAGACCATTTTTTTGTTCCTCAATCCATTTTTGGGTTCCTCAATCCATTTTTGTGTTTCTCAGCCCATTTATTGATTCCTCAGCAGTTTTTTGGATTTCTCCGCCCATTTTTTGGTTCCTCAATCCATTTTGGGGTCTCTCAATCCATTTTTTGAATTATCAGCCCATTTTTTTAATTTCTCAAGCCGTTTAGGGGTCTCTCAGCCCGTTTTTTGGTTCCTCAATCAATTTTGGGGTTCCTCAGCCCATTTTCTGGTTCCTCAATCCATTTAATGGGCTTAGCAGCCCATTTTTTGATTCCTCAGATCTTTTTTCGATTTCTCCACCCATTTTTTGTCCATCAGTACATTTTTGGGTCCCTCGACCCTTTTTCTGCTTTGTCAATGCATTTTTTGGTCCCTCGGCCCGTTTTTAGGTTTCTTCAATTGATTTCTTGTTTCCTCAGCCTATTTCTGGGTTCCTCAATCCATTTTTGGGTTCCTCAGCCCATTTGTTTGTTTCTCAAGCCAGATTAGAGTCCCTCACTCTATTTTTGTGTTCCTCTGTCCATTTTTGTGTCCCTCGGCTGATTTTTGAGTTCCTCAATCCATTTTTTCTTTCCTCAGCCTATTTTTGGGTTCCTCAGACCATTTTTGGTTTCCTCTGCCCCTTTTTTTGATTTCTCAATCCATTTTTGGGCTCCTCATCCTTTATTGGGGTTCCTCAAACCATTTATTTGTTCCTCAGCCAATTTTTGGGTCCCTCTATCCATTTTTGGAATTTTCCGCTCAGTTTTAACTTTCTCAAGCCATTTTGGGGTCTCTCAGCCTATTTTGGGGTTCCTCAATCCATTTTTAGGTTCCTCAGCCCATTTTCGGGTTACTCAATGCATTTTTGTGTTTCTCAGCCCATTTTTTTGTTTCTCAAGCCAGAATGGAGTCCCTCTGTCTATTTTTGGGTTCCTCCACCGATTTTTGGGTTCCTCAATGCATTTTTTACTTCCTCAGCCCTATTTTGGGTCCCTCAATCTATTCTTGACTCCTAAGCTCTTTTTTCGGGTTTCTCAATCCATTTTTAGGTTCCTCAGCCCATTTTGGTATTCCTCAATCCATTTTTGGGTCCCTCAGCCCATTATTGGGTTCCTCGATCCATTTTTGAAGTTTTCAGCCCATTTTTTTGGTTTCTCAACAATTCTTGGTGTCCCTCAGGTTATTTTTGGATTCCACAATGCATTTTTAGGTTCCTCAGCCCATTTTTGGTCCCTGAGTCCTTTTTTGGGTCCCTTGACCCTTTTTCTGGTTCCTCAATGCATTTTTGGGTCCCTCGACCCATTTTTTCGGTTTCTTCAATCCATTTTTGGTTTCATCAGCCCGTTTTTTGGTTCCTCAATCCATTTTTGGATTCCTCAGCTCATTTTTTGTTTCCTCAGTCCGTTTTTGGTTTCCTCTGTCCATTTCGGGGTCTCTCAGTCCATTTTTGAATTTTTCAATCCTTTTTTGGTCCCTCAGCCCGTTTTTGGGTTCATCAATCAATTTTTGAGTTCCTAAATCCATTTTTGTGTCTCAGCACGTTTTTGGGTTTCTCAGCCCATTTTTGAGATCCCTCGTCCCAAGTTTTTATTCTTCAATTCATTTTTGGTCCCTCAGCCCATTTTTGCTTCCCTCAGTCTATTTTTGGGTTCTGCAATCTATTTTTGGGTCCCTCAACCCATTTTTGGGTTCCTCAATCAATTTTTTATTTTCTCAGCCCATTTCAGAGCTCCCTCATCCCATTTTTCATTCTTCAGTTCATTGTTGGTCCTTCAGCCAATTTTTGCTTTCCTCAAACCATTTTTGAGTTCTGCGATCCATTCTTGGTTCCCTCAATTCATTTCTGGGTTCCTCAATCCATTTTTGAGTTCCTCAGTGCATTTTTGGGTACGTCAGCCAATTTTTGGTTCTGGATTCCATTTTCGGGTTTCTCAGACCATTTTTGGGTTCCTCAATCCATTTTTGGGTTCTTCGATCCATTCTTGGTTCCCTCAATTCATTTCTGGTTTCCTCAATCCATTTTTTGAGTCGCTCAGTGCATTTTTGGGTACGTCAGCCCAATTTGGGGTTCCTCAATCCATTTTTGGCTTTCTCAGAGCATTTTTGGATTCCTCAATCCATTTTTGCGTCTCTCAGCCAAATTTTGGGTTCCTCAGCCCATTTTTGCTTCCCTCAGTCCATTTTTGGGTTCTGCAATCTATTTTTAGGTCCCTCAGCCCGTTTTTGGGTTCCTCAATCAATTTTTGAGATCCTAAATCCATTTTTGAGTCTCAGCACGTTTTTGGGTTTTTCAGCCCATTTTTGAGATCCCTCGTCCCAAGTTTTTGTTCTTCAGTTCATTTTTGGTCCCTCAGCCCATTTTTGCTTTCCTCAATCCATTTTTGGGTATCTCAATCCATTTTTGGTTTCCTCAGATAATTTTTGAAGCCCTGAATCCATTTTTTCGGTTCCTCAGCTCATTTTTGAGTTCCTCAGTGCATTTTTGGGTTCCTCGATCCATTCTTGGGTCCCTCAATCCTTTTCTGGGTTTCTCAATCCACTTTTGAGTCCCTCAGTCCATTTCTGGGTCCATCAGCCAATTTTGAGTTCCATCGACCCAGTTTTAGGTCCCTCCGTCAATTTTTAGTTTTCGCTGCCCATTTTTGGGTTCCTCAATCCAATTTGGGTTCCTCGGTCCATTTTTGGGTCCCTCAGCCCATTTGTGGATTCAATCAACCAATTTTTTATATTTTCAGCTGATTTTTGAGCTCTCTCGTCCAAATTTTTGGTTCTTCAGCTCATTTTTGTTCCCTCAGCCCATTTTTGCTTCCCTCAGTCTATTTTTGGGTTCTGCAATCTATTTTTGGTCCCTCAACCCATTTTTGGGTTCCTCAATCAAGTTTTTATTTTCTCAGCCCATTTCAGAGCTCCCTCATCCCATTTTTCGTTCTTCAGTTCATTGTTGGTCATTCAGCCAATTTTTGCTTTCCTCAATCCATTTTTGGGTTCTGCGATCCATTCTTGGTTCCCTCAATTCATTTCTGGGTTCCTCAATCCATTTTTGAGTTCCTCAGTGCATTTTTGGGTACGTCAGCCCATTTTTGGTTCTGGATTCCATTTTCGGGTGTCTCAGACCATTTTTGGGTTCCTCAATCCATTTTTGTCTCTCTCAACCAAATTTTGAGTTCCTCAGCCCATTTTTGCTTCCCTCAGTCCATTTTTGGGTTGTGCAATCCATTTTTAGTTCCCTCAGCCCGTTTTTGGATTCCTGAATCACGTTTTGGGTTTCTCAATCCATTTTTGGGACCCTCAGTCCATTTTTGGTCCGTTAATCCAGTATATTTTTGTATTTCTCAGCCCATTTTTGGGTTCCTCAATCCATTTTTTAGTTTCTCAGACCATTTTTTTGTTCCTCAATCCATTTTTGGGTTCCTCAATCCATTCTTGAGTTTCTCAGCCCATTTTTAGGTTTCTCATCCCATTTCAGAGCTCCCTCATCCCATTTTTGGTCCCTCAGTTCATTTTTGGTCCCTCAGCCAATTTTTGCTTTCCTCAATCCATTTTTGGGTTCTTCGATCCATTCTTGGTTCCCTCAATTCATTTCTGGTTTCCTCAATCCATTTTTTGAGTCGCTCAGTGCATTTTTGGGTACGTCAGCCCAATTTGGGGTTCCTCAATCCATTTTTGGCTTTCTCAGAGCATTTTTGGATTCCTCAATCCATTTTTGCGTCTCTCAGCCAAATTTTGGGTTCCTCAGCCCATTTTTGCTTCCCTCAGTCCATTTTTGGGTTCTGCAATCTATTTTTAGGTCCCTCAGCCCGTTTTTGGGTTCCTCAATCAATTTTTGAGATCCTAAATCCATTTTTGAGTCTCAGCACGTTTTTGGGTTTCTCAGCCCATTTTTGAGATCCCTCGTCCCAAGTTTTTGTTCTTCAGTTCATTTTTGGGTCCCTCAGCCCATTTTTGCTTTCCTCAATCCATTTTTGGGTATCTCAATCCATTTTTGGTTTCCTCAGATAATTTTTGAAGCCCTGAATCCATTTTTCGGTTCCTCAGCTCATTTTTGAGTTCCTCAGTGCATTTTTGGGTTCCTCGATCCATTCTTGGGTCCCTCAATCCATTTCTGGGTTTCTCAATCCATTTTTGAGTCCCTCAGTCCATTTCTGGGTCCATCAGCCAATTTTGAGTTCCATCGACCCAGTTTTAGGTCCCTCCGTCCATTTTTAGTTTTCGCTGCCGATTTTTGGGTTCCTCAATCCAATTTGGGTTCCTCGGTCCATTTTTGGGTCCCTCAGCCCATTTTTGGATTCAATCAACCAATTTTTTATATTTTCAGCTGATTTTTGAGCTCTCTCGTCCAAATTTTTGGTTCTTCAGCTCATTTTTGTTCCCTCAGCCCATTTTTGCTTCCCTCAGTCTATTTTTGGGTTCTGCAATCTATTTTTGGGTCCCTCAACCCATTTTTGGGTTCCTCAATCAATTTTTTATTTTCTCAGCCCATTTCAGAGCTCCCTCATCCCATTTTTCGTTCTTCAGTTCATTGTTGGTCATTCAGCCAATTTTTGCTTTCCTCAATCCATTTTTGGGTTCTGCAATCCATTCTTGGTTCCCTCAATTCATTTCTGGGTTCCTCAATCCATTTTTGAGTTCCTCAGTGCATTTTTGGGTACGTCAGCCCATTTTTGGTTCTGGATTCCATTTTCGGGTGTCTCAGACCATTTTGGGTTCCTCAATCCATTTTTGTCTCTCTCAACCAAATTTTGAGTTCCTCAGCCCATTTTTGCTTCCCTCAGTCCATTTTTGGGTTGTGCAATCCATTTTTAGTTCCCTCAGCCCGTTTTTGGATTCCTGAATCACGTTTTGGGTTTCTCAATCCATTTTTGGGACACTCAGTCCATTTTTGGTTCGTTAATCCAGTATATATTTGTATTTCTCAGCCCATTTTTGGGTTCCTCAATCCATTCTTGAGTTTCTCAGCCCATTTTTAGGTTTCTCATCCCATTTCAGAGCTCCCTCATCCCATTTTTGGTCCCTCAGTTCATTTTTGGTCCCTCAGCCAATTTTTGCTTTCCTCAATCCATTTTTGGGTTCTGCGATCCATTCTTGGTTCCCTCAATTCATTTCTGGTTTCCTCAATCCATTTTTTGAGTCGCTCAGTGCATTTTTGGGTACGTCAGCCCAATTTGGGGTTCCTCAATCCATTTTTGGGTTTCTCAGAGCATTTTTGGATTCCTCAATCCATTTTTGCGTCTCTCAGCCAAATTTTGGGTTCCTCAGCCCATTTTTGCTTCCCTCAGTCCATTTTTGGGTTCTGCAATCTATTTTTAGGTCCCTCAGCCCGTTTTTGGGTTCCTCAATCAATTTTTGAGATCCTAAATCCATTTTTGAGTCTCAGCACGTTTTTGGGTTTCTCAGCCCATTTTTGAGATCCCTCGTCCCATGTTTTTGTTCTTCAGTTCATTTTTGGTCCCTCAGCCCATTTTTGCTTCCCTCAGTCCATTTTTGGGTTGTGCAATCCATTTTTAGTTCCCTCAGCCCGTTTTTGGATTCCTGAATCACGTTTTGGGTTTCTCAATCCATTTTTGGGACACTCAGTCCATTTTTGGTTCGTTAATCCAGTATATATTTGTATTTCTCAGCCCATTTTTGGGTTCCTCAATCCATTCTTGAGTTTCTCAGCCCATTTTTAGGTTTCTCATCCCATTTCAGAGCTCCCTCATCCCATTTTTGGTCCCTCAGTTCATTTTTGGTCCCTCAGCCAATTTTTGCTTTCCTCAATCCATTTTTGGGTTCTGCGATCCATTCTTGGTTCCCTCAATTCATTTCTGGTTTCCTCAATCCATTTTTTGAGTCGCTCAGTGCATTTTTGGGTACGTCAGCCCAATTTGGGGTTCCTCAATCCATTTTTGGGTTTCTCAGAGCATTTTTGGATTCCTCAATCCATTTTTGCGTCTCTCAGCCAAATTTTGGGTTCCTCAGCCCATTTTTGCTTCCCTCAGTCCATTTTTGGGTTCTGCAATCTATTTTTAGGTCCCTCAGCCCGTTTTTGGGTTCCTCAATCAATTTTTGAGATCCTAAATCCATTTTTGAGTCTCAGCACGTTTTTGGGTTTCTCAGCCCATTTTTGAGATCCCTCGTCCCATGTTTTTGTTCTTCAGTTCATTTTTGGTCCCTCAGCCCATTTTTGCTTTCCTCAATCCATTTTTGGGTATCTCAATCCATTTTTGGTTTCCTCAGATAATTTTTGAAGCCCTGAATCCATTTTTCGGTTCCTCAGCTCATTTTTGAGTTCCTCAGTGCATTTTTGGGTTCCTCGATCCATTCTTGGGTCCCTCAATCCTTTTCTGGGTTTCTCAATCCACTTTTGAGTCCCTCAGTCCATTTCTGGGTCCATCAGCCAATTTTGAGTTCCATCGACCCAGTTTTAGGTCCCTCCGTCAATTTTTAGTTTTCGCTGCCCATTTTTGGGTTCCTCAATCCAATTTGGGTTCCTCGGTCCATTTTTGGGTCCCTCAGCCCATTTGTGGATTCAATCAACCAATTTTTTATATTTTCAGCTGATTTTTGAGCTCTCTCGTCCAAATTTTGGTTCTTCAGCTCATTTTTGTTCCCTCAGCCCATTTTTGCTTCCCTCAGTCTATTTTTGGGTTCTGCAATCTATTTTTGGGTCCCTCAACCCATTTTTGGGTTCCTCAATCAATTTTTTATTTTCTCAGCCCATTTCAGGGCTCCCTCATCCCGTTTTTCGTTCTTCAGTTCATTGTTGGTCCTTCAGCCAATTTTTGCTTTCCTCAATCCATTTTTGGGTTCTGCGATCCATTCTTGGTTCCCTCAATTCATTTCTGGGTTCCTCAATCCATTTTTGAGTTCCTCAGTGCATTTTTGGGTACGTCAGCCCATTTTTGGTTCTGGATTCCATTTTCGGGTTTCTCAGACCATTTTTGGGTTCCTCAATCCATTTTTGTCTCTCTCAACCAAATTTTGATTTCCTCAGCCCATTTTTGCTTCCCTCAGTCCATTTTTGGGTTGTGCAATCCATTTTTAGTTCCCTCAGCCCGTTTTTGGATTCCTGAATCATGTTTTGGGTTTCTCAATCCATTTTTGGGACCCTCAGTCCATTTTTGGTTCGTTAATCCAGTATATATTTGTATTTCTCAGCCCTTTTTTGGGTTCCTCAATCCATTTTTTAGTTTCTCAGACCATTTTTTTGTTCCTCAATCCATTTTTGGGTTCCTCAATCCATTCTTGAGTTTCTCAGCCCATTTTTAGGTTTCTCATCCCATTTCAGAGCTCCCTCATCCCATGTTTGGTCCCTCAGTTCATTTTTGGTCCCTCAGCCAATTTTTGCTTTCCTCAATCCATTTTTGGGTTCTGCGATCCATTCTTGGTTCCCTCAATTCATTTCTGGTTTCCTCAATCCATTTTTTGAGTCGCTCAGTGCATTTTTGGGTACGTCAGCCCAATTTGGGGTTCCTCAATCCATTTTTGGCTTTCTCAGAGCATTTTTGGATTCCTCAATCCATTTTTGCGTCTCTCAGCCAAATTTTGGGTTCCTCAGCCCATTTTTGCTTCCCTCAGTCCATTTTTGGGTTCTGCAATCTATTTTTAGGTCCCTCAGCCCGTTTTTGGGTTCCTCAATCAATTTTGAGATCCTAAATCCATTTTTGAGTCTCAGCACGTTTTTGGGTTTCTCAGCCCATTTTTGAGATCCCTCGTCCCAAGTTTTTGTTCTTCAGTTCATTTTTGGGTCCCTCAGCCCATTTTTGCTTTCCTCAATCCATTTTTGGGTATCTCAATCCATTTTTGGTTTCCTCAGATAATTTTTGAAGCCCTGAATCCATTTTTCGGTTCCTCAGCTCATTTTTGAGTTCCTCAGTGCATTTTTGGGTTCCTCGATCCATTCTTGGGTCCCTCAATCCATTTCTGGGTTTCTCAATCCATTTTTGAGTCCCTCAGTCCATTTCTGGGTCCATCAGCCAATTTTGAGTTCCATCGACCCAGTTTTAGGTCCCTCCGTCCATTTTTAGTTTTCGCTGCCCATTTTTGGGTTCCTCAATCCAATTTGGGTTCCTCGGTCCATTTTTGGGTCCCTCAGCCCATTTTTGGATTCAATCAACCAATTTTTTATATTTTCAGCTGATTTTTGAGCTCTCTCGTCCAAATTTTTGGTTCTTCAGCTCATTTTTGTTCCCTCAGCCCATTTTTGCTTCCCTCAGTCTATTTTTGGGTTCTGCAATCTATTTTTGGGTCCCTCAACCCATTTTTGGGTTCCTCAATCAATTTTTTATTTTCTCAGCCCATTTCAGAGCTCCCTCATCCCATTTTTCGTTCTTCAGTTCATTGTTGGTCATTCAGCCAATTTTTGCTTTCCTCAATCCATTTTTGGGTTCTGCAATCCATTCTTGGTTCCCTCAATTCATTTCTGGGTTCCTCAATCCATTTTTGAGTTCCTCAGTGCATTTTTGGGTACGTCAGCCCATTTTTGGTTCTGGATTCCATTTTCGGGTGTCTCAGACCATTTTTGGGTTCCTCAATCCATTTTTGTCTCTCTCAACCAAATTTTGAGTTCCTCAGCCCATTTTTGCTTCCCTCAGTCCATTTTTGGGTTGTGCAATCCATTTTTAGTTCCCTCAGCCCGTTTTTGGATTCCTGAATCACGTTTTGGGTTTCTCAATCCATTTTTGGGACACTCAGTCCATTTTTGGTTCGTTAATCCAGTATATATTTGTATTTCTCAGCCCATTTTTGGGTTCCTCAATCCATTCTTGAGTTTCTCAGCCCATTTTTAGGTTTCTCATCCCATTTCAGAGCTCCCTCATCCCATTTTTGGTCCCTCAGTTCATTTTTGGTCCCTCAGCCAATTTTTGCTTTCCTCAATCCATTTTTGGGTTCTGCGATCCATTCTTGGTTCCCTCAATTCATTTCTGGTTTCCTCAATCCATTTTTTGAGTCGCTCAGTGCATTTTTGGGTACGTCAGCCCAATTTGGGGTTCCTCAATCCATTTTTGGGTTTCTCAGAGCATTTTTGGATTCCTCAATCCATTTTTGCGTCTCTCAGCCAAATTTTGGGTTCCTCAGCCCATTTTTGCTTCCCTCAGTCCATTTTTGGGTTCTGCAATCTATTTTTAGGTCCCTCAGCCCGTTTTTGGGTTCCTCAATCAATTTTTGAGATCCTAAATCCATTTTTGAGTCTCAGCACGTTTTTGGGTTTCTCAGCCCATTTTTGAGATCCCTCGTCCCATGTTTTTGTTCTTCAGTTCATTTTTGGTCCCTCAGCCCATTTTTGCTTTCCTCAATCCATTTTTGGGTATCTCAATCCATTTTTGGTTTCCTCAGATAATTTTTGAAGCCCTGAATCCATTTTTCGGTTCCTCAGCTCATTTTTGAGTTCCTCAGTGCATTTTTGGGTTCCTCGATCCATTCTTGGGTCCCTCAATCCTTTTCTGGGTTTCTCAATCCACTTTTGAGTCCCTCAGTCCATTTCTGGGTCCATCAGCCAATTTTGAGTTCCATCGACCCAGTTTTAGGTCCCTCCGTCAATTTTTAGTTTTCGCTGCCCATTTTTGGGTTCCTCAATCCAATTTGGGTTCCTCGGTCCATTTTTGGGTCCCTCAGCCCATTTGTGGATTCAATCAACCAATTTTTTATATTTTCAGCTGATTTTTGAGCTCTCTCGTCCAAATTTTTGGTTCTTCAGCTCATTTTTGTTCCCTCAGCCCATTTTTGCTTCCCTCAGTCTATTTTTGGGTTCTGCAATCTATTTTTGGGTCCCTCAACCCATTTTTGGGTTCCTCAATCAATTTTTTATTTTCTCAGCCCATTTCAGGGCTCCCTCATCCCGTTTTTCGTTCTTCAGTTCATTGTTGGTCCTTCAGCCAATTTTTGCTTTCCTCAATCCATTTTTGGGTTCTGCGATCCATTCTTGGTTCCCTCAATTCATTTCTGGGTTCCTCAATCCATTTTTGAGTTCCTCAGTGCATTTTTGGGTACGTCAGCCCATTTTTGGTTCTGGATTCCATTTTCGGGTTTCTCAGACCATTTTTGGGTTCCTCAATCCATTTTTGTCTCTCTCAACCAAATTTTGATTTCCTCAGCCCATTTTTGCTTCCCTCAGTCCATTTTTGGGTTGTGCAATCCATTTTTAGTTCCCTCAGCCCGTTTTTGGATTCCTGAATCATGTTTTGGGTTTCTCAATCCATTTTTGGGACCCTCAGTCCATTTTTGGTTCGTTAATCCAGTATATATTTGTATTTCTCAGCCCTTTTTTGGGTTCCTCAATCCATTTTTTAGTTTCTCAGACCATTTTTTTGTTCCTCAATCCATTTTTGGGTTCCTCAATCCATTCTTGAGTTTCTCAGCCCATTTTTAGGTTTCTCATCCCATTTCAGAGCTCCCTCATCCCATGTTTGGTCCCTCAGTTCATTTTTGGTCCCTCAGCCAATTTTTGCTTTCCTCAATCCATTTTTGGGTTCTGCGATCCATTCTTGGTTCCCTCAATTCATTTCTGGTTTCCTCAATCCATTTTTTGAGTCGCTCAGTGCATTTTTGGGTACGTCAGCCCAATTTGGGGTTCCTCAATCCATTTTTGGCTTTCTCAGAGCATTTTTGGATTCCTCAATCCATTTTTGCGTCTCTCAGCCAAATTTTGGGTTCCTCAGCCCATTTTTGCTTCCCTCAGTCCATTTTTGGGTTCTGCAATCTATTTTTAGGTCCCTCAGCCCGTTTTTGGGTTCCTCAATCAATTTTTGAGATCCTAAATCCAGTTTTGAGTCTCAGCACGTTTTTGGGTTTCTCAGCCCATTTTTGAGATCCCTCGTCCCATGTTTTTGTTCTTCAGTTCATTTTTCGTCCCTCAACCCATTTTTGCTTTCCTCAATCCATTTTTGGGTATCTCAATCCATTTTTGGTTTCCTCAGATAATTTTTGAAGCCCTGAATCCATTTTTCGGTTCCTCAGCTCATTTTTGAGTTCCTCAGTGCATTTTTGGGTTCCTCGATCCATTCTTGGGTCCCTCAATCCATTTCTGGGTTTCTCAATCCATTTTTGAGTCCCTCAGTCCATTTCTGGGTCCATCAGCCAATTTTGAGTTCCATCAACCCAGTTTTAGGTCCCTCCGTCAATTTTTAGTTTTCGCTGCCCATTTTTGGGTTCCTCAATCCAATTTGGGTTCATCGGTCCATTTTTGGGTCCCTCAGCCCATTTTTGGATTCAATCAACCAATTTTTTATATTTTCAGCTGATTTTTGAGCTCTCTCGTCCAAATTTTTGGTTCTTCAGCTCATTTTTGTTGCCTCAGCCCATTTTTGCTTCCCTCAGTCTATTTTTGGGTTCTGCAATCTATTTTTGGGTCCCTCAACCCATTTTTGGGTTCCTCAATCAATTTTTTATTTTCTCAGCCCATTTCAGAGCTCCCTCATCCCATTTTTCGTTCTTCAGTTCATTGTTGGTCCTTCAGCCAATTTTTGCTTTCCTCAATCCATTTTTGGGTTCTGCAATCCATTCTTGGTTCCCTCAATTCATTTCTGGGTTCCTCAATCCATTTTTGAGTTCCTCAGTGCATTTTTGGGTACGTCAGCCCATTTTTGGTTCTGGATTCCATTTTCGGGTTTCTCAGACCATTTTTGGGTTCCTCAATCCATTTTTGTCTCTCTCAACCAAATTTTGATTTCCTCAGCCCATTTTTGCTTCCCTCAGTCCATTTTTGGGTTGTGCAATCCATTTTTAGTTCCCTCAGCCCGTTTTTGGATTCCTGAATCATGTTTTGGGTTTCTCAATCCATTTTTGGGACCCTCAGTCCATTTTTGGTTCGTTAATCCAGTATATGTTTGTATTTCTCAGCCCTTTTTTGGGTTCCTCAATCCATTTTTTAGTTTCTCAGACCATTTTTTTGTTCCTCAATCCATTTTTGGGTTCCTCAATCCATTCTTGAGTTTCTCAGCCCATTTTTAGGTTTCTCATCCCATTTCAGAGCTCCCTCATCCCATTTTTGGTCCCTCAGTTCATTTTTGGTCCCTCAGCCAATTTTTGCTTTCCTCAATCCATTTTTGGGTTCTGCGATCCATTCTTGGTTCCCTCAATTCATTTCTGGGTTCCTCAATCCATTTTTTGAGTCGCTCAGTGCATTTTTGGGTACGTCAGCCCAATTTGGGGTTCCTCAATCCATTTTTGGCTTTCTCAGAGCATTTTTGGATTCCTCAATCCATTTTTGCGTCTCTCAGCCAAATTTTGGTTTTCTCAGCCCATTATTGCTTCCCTCAGTCTATTTTTGGGTTCTGCAATCCACTGTTAGGCCCCTCAGGCCATTTTTTTGGTTCCTCAATCCATTTTTGGGTTTCTCAGCCTATTTCAGAGCTCCCTCATCCCATTTTTGGTCCCTCAGTTCATTTTTGTCCTTCAGCCAATTTTTGCTTTCCTCAACCCATTTTTGGGTTTTGCGATCCATTCTTGGTTCCCTCAATACATTTCTGGTTTCCTCAATCCATTTTTTACTCCCTCAGTGCATTTTTGGGTACGTCAGCCCATTTTTGGATTCCTCAATCCATTTTTTGTTTCCTCAGCCTATTTTTGGTTTCCTCAGCCCATTTTTTGTTTCCTCGGCCCCTATTTTAGATTTCTCAATCCATTTTTGGGCTCCTCAGCATTTTTTGGGGTTCCTCAAACCATTTGTTTGTTCCTCAGCCAATTTTTGGGTCCCTCAATCCATTTTTGGAATTTTAAGCTCAGTTTTCACTTTCTCAAGCCATTTTGGGGTCTCTCAGCCCATTTTTGGGTTCCTCAACCCATTTTTAGGTTCCTCAGCCCATTTTCGGGTTGATCAATGCATTTTTGTGTTGCTCAGCCCATTTTTTTGTTTCTCAAGCCAGAATGGAGTCCCTCTGTCTATTTTTGTCTTCCTCTGTCCATTTTTGGGTCCCTCCGCCGATTTTTGGGTTCCTCAATCCATTTTTTACTTCCTCAGCCCTATTTTGGGTCCCTCAATCTATTCTTGACTCCCTCGGCTCTTTTTTCGGGTTTCTCAATCCATTTTTAGGTTCCTCAGCCCATTTTGGATTTCCTCAATCTATTTTTTGGTCCCTCAGCCCGTTTTTGGATTATGCAATGCATTTTTAGGTTCCTCAGCCCATTTTTGGTCCCTCAGTCCATGTTTGGGTCCCTCGACCCTTTTTCTGGTTCCTCAATGCATTTTTGAGTCCCTCGGCCCATTTTTTGGTTTCTTCAATCCATTTTTGGTTTCCTCAGCCCATTTTTGGGTTCCTCAATCCATTGTTGCATTCCTCAACTCATTTTTTGTTTCCTCAGTCTGGTTTTGGTTTCCTCTGTCCATTTCGGGGTCCCTCCGCCCATTTTTGGATTCTTCAATCAATTTTTTATTTTCTCAGCCCATTTTTGAGCTCCTTCATCCCATTCTTTGTTCTTCAGTTCATTTTTGGTCCCCCAGCGAATTTTTGCTTTCCTCAATCCATTTTTGGGTTCTGCGATCCATTCTTGGTTCCCTCAGTATATTTCTGGTTTCCTCAATCCATTTTTCGGTTCTGCGATCCATTCTTGGTTCCTTCAATTCATTTCTGGTTTCCTCAATCCATTTTTTGAGTCGCTCATTGCATTTTTGAGTGCGTCAGCCCAATTTGGGGTTCCTCAATCCATTTTTTACTTCCTCAGCCCTATTTTGGGTCCCTCAATCTATTCTTGACTCCCTCGGCTCTTTTTTCAGGTTTCTCAATCCATTTTTAGGTTCCTCAGCCCATTTTCGGGTTGATCAATGCATTTTTGTGTTGCTCAGCCCATTTTTTTGTTTCTCAAGCCAGAATGGAGTCCCTCTGTCTATTTTTGTCTTCCTCTGTCCATTTTTGGGTCCCTCCGCCGATTTTTGGGTTCCTCAATCCATTTTTTACTTCCTCGTCTCTTTTTTCGGGTTTCTCAATCCATTTTTAGGTTCCTGAGCCCATCTTGGATTTCCTCAATCTATTTTTTGGTCCCTCAGCCCAGTTTTGGATTCTGCAACGCATTTTTAGGTTCCTCAGCCCATTTTTGGTCCCTCAGTTCATTTTTGGGTCCCTCGACCCTTTTTCTGGTTCCTCAATGCATTTTTGAGTCCCTCGGCCCATTTTTAGGTTTCTTCAATCCATTTTTGGTTTCCTCAGCCCATTTTTGGGTTCCTCAATCCATTGTTCCATTCCTCGACTCATTTTTTGTTTCCTCAGTCTGTTTTTGGTTTCCTCTGTCCATTTCGGTGTCCCTCCGCCCATTTTTGTATTCTTCAATCAATTTTTTATTTTCTCAGCCCATTTTTGAGATCCCTCGTCCCAATTTTTTTTCTTCAGTTCATTTTTGGTTCCTCAGCACATTTTTGCTTTCCTCAATCCATTTTTGGGTATCTCAATCCATTTTTGGTTCCCTCAGCTAATTTTTGAAGCCCTGAATCCATTTTTCGGTTCCTCAGCTCATTTTTGAGTTCCTCAGTGCATTTTTGGGTTCCTCGATCCATTCTTGGGTCCCTCAATCCATTTCTGGGTTTTTCAATCCATTTTTGAGTCCCTCAGTCCATTTCTGGGTCCATCAGATAATGTTGAGGACCGTCAACCCAGTTTTAGGTCCCTCCGTCCATTTTCAGTTTTCCCTGCCCATTTTTGGGTTCCTCAATCCAATTTGGGTTCCTCGGTCCATTTTTGGGTCCCTCAGCCCATTTTTGGATTCAATCAATCAATTTTTTATTTTTTCAGCTGATTTTTGAGCTCTCTCGTCCAAATTTTTTGTTCTTCAGCTCAGTTTTGTTCCATCAGCCAATTTTTCCTTCCCTCACTCTATTTTTGGGTTCTACAATCTATTTTTGGGTCCCTCAGCCCATTTTTGGGTTCCTCAATCAATTTTTTATTTTCTCAGCCCATTTCAGAGCTCCCTGATTCCATCAGCCTATTTTGAGGTCCGTCAAACCATTTTTAGGTCCCTCAGTCCATTTTTTGGTTTCTCTGCCCGTTTTGGGGTTCCTCAATCCAATTTGTGTCTCTCAGTCCATTTTTGGGTCCTTCAGTCCATTTTTGGGTCCCTCACTTTCTTTTTTTGGGTCCCTCAGCCTATTTTTGAGTGCTTCAATCCGTTTTTTTATTTTCTCAGCCCATTTTTTAGCTCCCCCGTCTCAATTTTTTAATCTACTGTTCATTTTTGATTCCTCAGCCAATTTTTGCTTTCCTCAATTTATTTTTGGGTTCTACGATCCATTCCTGGTTCCCTCAATTCATTTCTGGGTTCCTCAATCCATTTTTTAGTCCCTCAGTGCATTTTTGGGTACGTCAGCCCATTTTTGGATTCCTCAATCCATTTTTTGTTTCCTCAGCCTATGTTTGGTTTCCTCAGCCCATTTTTTGTTTCCTCGGCCCCTATTTTAGATTTCTCAATCCATTTTTGGGCTCCTCAGCCTTTTTTGGGGTTCCTCAAACCATTTGTTTGTTCCTGAGCCAATTTGTGGGTCCCTCAATCCATTTTTGGAATTTTAAGCTCAGTTTTCACTTTCTCAAGCCATTTTAGGGTGTCTCAGCCCATTTTTGGGTTCCTCAATCCATTTTTAGGTTCCTCAGCTTATTTTCGGGTTGCTCAATGCATTTTTGTGTTGCTCAGCCCATTTTTTTGTTTCTCAAGCCAGAATGGAGTCCCTCTGTCTATTTTTGGTTTCCTCTGTACATTTCGGGGTCCCTCCGCCCATTTTTGGATTCTTCAATCATTTTTTTATTTTCTCAGCCCATTTTTGAGCTCCCTCATCCCATTCTTTGTTCTTCAGTTCATTTTTGGTCCCTCAGCCAATTTTTGCTTTCCTCAATCCATTTTTCGGTTCTGCGATCCATTCTTGGTTCCCTCAATTCATTTCTGGTTTTTTCAATCCATTTTTTGAGTCGCTCAGTGCATTTTTGGGTGCGTCAGCCCAATTTCGGGTTCCTCAATCCATTTTTGGATTTTTCAAACCATTTTTGGTTTCCTCAATCCATTTTTGCGTCTCTCAGCCAAATTTTGGGTTCCTCAGCCCATTTTTGCTTCCCTCAGTCTATTTTTGGGTTCTGCAATCTATTTTTAGGCCCCTCAGGCCATTTTTGGGTTCCTCAATCCATTTTAAGGTTTCTCAGCCAATTTTGGGGTTTCTCATCCCATTTCAGAGCTCCCTCATCCCATTTTTGGTCCCTCAGTTCATTTTTGGTCCTTCAGCCGGTTTTTGCTTTCCTCAACCCATTTTTGGGTTCTGCGATCCATTCTTGGTTCCCTCAATTCATTTCTGGTTTCCTCAATCCATTTTTTAAGTCCCTCAGTGCATTTTTGGGTACATCAGCACATTTTTGCTTCTGGATTCCATTTTCGGGTTTCTCAGACCATTTTTGTGTTCCTCAATCCATTTTTGTCTCTCTCAGCCAAATTTTGGCTTCCTCAGCCCATTTTTGCTTCTCTCAGTTCATTTTTGGGTTGTGCAATCTATTTTTAGGCCCCTCAGGCCATTTTTTGGGTTCCTCAATACATTTTTTGGTTTCTCAATCCTTTTTTGGGTTTCTCAGTCCATTTTCTGATTCCTCAGCACTTTTTGGGATTTATCCACCCATTTTTTGTTTCCTCAATCCATTTTGGGGTATCTCAATCCATTTTTTCAGTTTTTCAATCCATTTTTGGTTTTCTAAGCCCATTTTTTGGTTCCTCAATCCATTTTTTGGTTTCTCAGCCGATTTTTAGGTTTCTCAGGCCATTTCAGAGCTCCCTCATCCCATTTTTCGTTCTTCAGTTCATTTTTGGTCCTTCAGCCAATTTTCTTTCCTCAATCCATTTTTGGGTTCTGCGATCCATTCTTGGTTCCCTCAATTCATTTCTGGTTTCCTCAATCCATTTTTTGAGTCGCTCAGTGCATTTTTGGGTGCGTCAGCCCAATTTCGGGTTCCTCAATCCATTTTTGGATTTTTCAAACCATTTTTGGATTCCTCAATCCATTTTTGCGTCTCTCAGCCAAATTTTGGGTTCCTCAGCCCATTTTTGCTTCCCTCAGTCTATTTTTGGGTTCTGCAATCTATTTTTAGGCCCCTCAGGCCATTTTTGGGTTCCTCAATCCATTTTAAGGTTTCTCAGCCAATTTTGGGGTTTCTCATCCCATTTCAGAGCTCCCTCATCCCATTTTTGGTCCCTCAGTTCATTTTTGGTCCTTCAGCCGATTTTTGCTTTCCTCAACCCATTTTTGGGTTCTGCGATCCATTCTTTGTTCCCTCAATTCATTTCTGGTTTCCTCAATCCATTTTTTAAGTCCCTCAGTGCATTTTTGGGTACATCAGCACATTTTTGCTTCTGGATTCCATTTTCGGGTTTCTCAGACCATTTTTGTGTTCCTCAATCCATTTTTGTCTCTCTCAGCCAAATTTTGGCTTCCTCAGCCCATTTTTGCTTCTCTCAGTTCATTTTTGGGTTGTGCAATCTATTTTTAGGCCCCTCAGGCCATTTTTTGGGTTCCTCAATACATTTTTTGGTTTCTCAATCCATTTTTGGGTTTCTCAGTCCATTTTCTGATTCCTCAGCACTTTTTGGGATTTATCCACCCATTTTTTGTTTCCTCAATCCATTTTGGGGTATCTCAATCCATTTTTTCAGTTTTTCAATCCATTTTTGGTTTTCTAAGCCCATTTTTTGGTTCCTCAATCCATTTTTTGGTTTCTCAGCCGATTTTTAGGTTTCTCAGGCCATTTCAGAGCTCCCTCATCCCATTTTTCGTTCTTCAGTTCATTTTTGGTCCTTCAGCCAATTTTCTTTCCTCAATCCATTTTTGGGTTCTGCGATCCATTCTTGGTTCCCTCAATTCATTTCTGGTTTCCTCAATCCATTTTTTGAGTCGCTCAGTGCATTTTTGGGTGCGTCAGCCCAATTTCAGGTTCCTCAATCAATTTTTGGGTTTCTCAGACCATTTTTGGATTCCTCAATCCATTTTTGCGTCTCTCAGCCAAATTTTGGGTTCCTCAGCCCATTTTTGCTTCCCTCAGTCTATTTTTGGGTTCTGCAATCTATTTTTAAGCCCCTCAGGCCATTTTTGGGGTTCCTCAATCCATTTTGGGCTTTCTCAGCCCATTTTGGGGTTTCTCATCCCATTTCAGAGCTCCCTCATCTCATTTTTGGTCCCTCAGTACATTTTTGGTCCTTCAGCCGATTTTTGCTTTCCTCAACCCATTTTTGGGTTCTGCGATCCATTCTTGGTTCCCTCAATTCATTTCTGGGTTCCTCAATCCATTTTTTAAGTCCCTCAGTGCATTTTTGGGTACATCAGCCCATTTTTGGTTCTGGATTCCATTTTCGGGTTTCTCAGACCATTTTTGGGTTCCTCAATCCATTTTTGTCTCTCTCAGCCAAATTTTGGGTTCCTCAGCCCATTTTTGCTTCTCTCAGTTCATTTTTTGGTTGTGCAATCTATTTTTAGGCCCCTCAGGCCATTTTTTGGGTTCCTCAATACATTTTTTGGTTTCTCAATCCATTTTTGGGTTTCTCAGTCCATTTTTTGGTTTCTCAGCACTTTTGGGGATTTCTCCACCCATTTTTTGTTTCCTCAGTCCATTTTTGGGTATCTCAATCCATTTTTGAGTTTTTCAATCCATTTTTGGTTTTCTCAGCCCATTTTTTGTTTCCTCAATCCATTTTTTGTTTTCTCAGCCGATTTTTAGGTTTCTCAGCCCATTTCAGAGCTCCCTCATCCCATTTTTCGTTCTTCAGTTCATTTTTGGTCCTTCAGCCAATTTTCTTTCCTCAATCCATTTTTGGGTTCTGCGATCCATTCTTGGTTCCCTCAATTCATTTCTGGGTTCCTCAATCCATTTTTGAGTCCCTCAGTGCATTTTTGGGTACGTCAGCCCATTTTTGGATTCCTCAATCCATTTTTTGTTTCCTCAGCCTATTTTTGGTTTCCTCAGGCCATTTTTGGTTTCCTCGGCCCCTATTTTAGATTTCTCAATCCATTTTTGGGCTCCTCAGCCTTTTTTGGGGTTTCTCAAACCATTTGTTTGTTCCTCAGCCAATTTTTGGGTCCCTCAATCCATTTTTGGAATTTTAAGCTCAGTTTTCACTTTCTCAAGCCATTTTAGGGTCTCTCAGCCCATTTTTGGGTTCCTCAATCCATTTTTAGGTTCCTCAGCCCATTTTCGGGTTGTTCAATGCATTTTTGTGTTGCTCAGCCCATTTTTCTGTTTCTCAAGCCAGAATGGAGTCCCTCTGTCTATTTTTGTCTTCCTCTGTCCATGTTTGGGTCCCTCCGCCGAGTTTTTGGTTCCTCAATCCATTTTTTACTTCCTCAGCCCTATTTAGGGTCCCTCAATCTATTCTTGACTCCCTCGGCTCTTTTTTCGGGTTTCTCAATCCATTTTTAGGTTCCTCAGCCCATTTTGGATTTCCTCAATCTATTTTTTGGTCCCTCAGCCCATTTGTGGATTCTGCAACGCATTTTTAGGTTCCTCAGCCCATTTTTGGTCCCTCAGTCCATTTTTGGGTCCCTCGACCCTTTTTCTGGTTCCTCAATGCATTTTTGAGTCCCTCGGCCCATTTTTAGGTTTCTTCAATCCATTTTTGATTTCCTCAGCCCATTTTTGGGTTCCTCAATCCATTGTTGCATTCCTCAACTAATTTTTTGTTTCCTCAGTCTATTTTTGGTTTCCTCTGTCCATTTCGGGGTCCCTCCGCCCATTTTTGGATTCTTCAATCAATTTTTTATTTTCTCAGCCCATTTTTGAGATCCCTCCTCCCAGTTTTTTGTTCTTCAGTTCATTTTTGGTCCCTCAGCACAGTTTTGCTTTCCTCAGTCCATTTTTGGGTATCTCAATCCATTTTTGGTTCCCTCAGCTAATTTTTGAAGCCCTGAATCCATTTTTCGGTTCCTCAGCTCATTTTTGAGTTCTTCAGTGCATTTTTGGGTTCCTCGATCCATTCTTGGGTCCCTCAATCCATTTCTGGGTTTCTCAATCCATTTTTGAGTCCCTCAGTCCATTTCTGGGTCCATCAGCTAATGTTGAGGACCGTCAACCCAGTTTTAAGTCCCTCCGTCCATTTTCGGTTTTCTCTGCCCATTTTTGGGTTCCTCAATCCAATTTGGGTTCCTTGGTCCATGTTTGGGTCCCTCAGCCCATTTTTGGATTCAATCAATCAATTTTTTATTTTTTCAGCTGATTTTTGAGCTCTTTCATCCAAATTTTTTGTTCTTTAACTCAGTTTTGTTCCCTCAGACCATTTTTGCTTCCCTCAGTCTATTTTTGGGTTCTACAATCTGTTTTTGGGTCCCTCAGCCCATTTTTGGGTTCCTCAATCAATTTTTTATTTTCTCAGCCCATTTCAGAGCTCCCTGATTCCATCAGCCTATTTTGAGGTCCGTCAAACCATTTTTAGTTCCCTCAGTCCATTTTTTGGTTTCTCTGCCCGTTTTGGGGTTCCTCAATCCAATTTGGGTCTCTCAGTCCATTTTTGGGTCCTTCAGTCCATTTTTGGGTCCCTCACTCTATTTTTGGGTCCCTCAGCCTATTTTTGAGTTCTTCAATCCATTTTTTTTTTCTCAGCCCATTTTTTAGCTCTCCCGTCTCAATTTTTTAATCTACTGTTCATTTTTGATTCCTCAGCCAATTTTTGCTTTCCTCAATTTATTTTTGGGTTCTGCGATCCATTCCTGGTTCCCTCAATTCATTTCTGGGTTCCTCAATCCATTGTTGCATTCCTCAACTAATTTTTTGTTTCCTCAGTCTATTTTTGGTTTCCTCTGTCCATTTCGGGGTCCCTCCGCCCATTTTTGGATTCTTCAATCAATTTTTTATTTTCTCAGCCCATTTTTGAGAACCCTCCTCCCAGTTTTTTGTTCTTCAGTTCATTTTTGGTCCCTCAGCACATTTTTGCTTTCCTCAGTCCATTTTTGGGTATCTCAATCCATTTTTGGTTCCCTCAGCTAATTTTTGAAGCCCTGAATCCATTTTTCGGTTCCTCAGCTCATTTTTGAGTTCTTCAGTGCATTTTTGGGTTCCTCGATCCATTCTTGGGTCCCTCAATCCATTTCTGGGTTTCTCAATCCATTTTTGAGTCCCTCAGTCCATTTCTGGGTCCATCAGCTAATGTTGAGGACCGTCAACCCAGTTTTAAGTCCCTCCGTCCATTTTCGGTTTTCTCTGCCCATTTTTGGGTTCCTCAATCCAATTTGGGTTCCTTGGTCCATGTTTGGGTCCCTCAGCCCATTTTTGGATTCAATCAATCAATTTTTTATTTTTTCAGCTGATTTTTGAGCTCTCTCATCCAAATTTTTTGTTCTTTAACTCAGTTTTGTTCCCTCAGACCATTTTTGCTTCCCTCAGTCTATTTTTGGGTTCTACAATCTGTTTTTGGGTCCCTCAGCCCATTTTTGGGTTCCTCAATCAATTTTTTATTTTCTCAGCCCATTTCAGAGCTCCCTGATTCCATCAGCCTATTTTGAGTTCCGTCAAACCATTTTTAGGTCCCTCAGTCCATTTTTTGGTTTCTCTGCCCGTTTTGGGGTTCCTCAATCCAATTTGGGTCTCTCAGTCCATTTTTGGGTCCTTCAGTCCATTTTTGGGTCCCTCACTCTATTTTTGGGTCCTTCAGCCTATTTTTGAGTTCTTCAATCCATTTTTTTTTTCTCAGCCCATTTTTTAGCTCTCCCGTCTGAATTTTTTAATCTACTGTTCATTTTTGATTCCTCAGCCAATTTTTGCTTTCCTCAATTTATTTTTGGGTTCTGCGATCCATTCCTGGTTCCCTCAATTCATTTCTGGGTTCCTCAATCCATTTTTTAGTCCCTCAGTGCATTTTTGGGTACGTCAGCCCAATTTGGGGTTCCTCAATCCATTTTTGGGTTTCTCAGACCATTTTTGGATTCCTCAATCCATTTTTGCGTCTCTCAGCCAAATTTTGGGTTCCTCAGATCATTTTTTGGTTCGTCAATCCATTCTTTGGTTTCTGCAATGTCTTTTTAGGTCCCTCAGCCCATGTTTGGGTTCCTCAATCAATTTTTTATTTTCTCAGCGCATTTTTGAGCTCACTTATCCCATTTTTTGTTTTTCAGTTCATTTTTGTGCCCTCAGAAAACTTTTCTTTTCTCAATCCATTTTTTGCTTCTGAGATCCATTCTTGGTTCCCTCAGTATATTTCTGGGTTTCTCAATCCAGTTTTTGAGTCCTTCAGTGCATTTTTGGTCACGTCAGCCCATGTTTGGGTTCCTCAATACATTTTAGTGTTTCTCAGACCATTTTTTCTTCCCTCAGTCCATTTTTGGGTTCTGCAATCTAGTTTTAGGTCCTTCAGCCCATTTTTGGGTTCCTCAATCCATTTTTTGATTCCTCAGCTCATTTTTTGGTTCCTCAGTCCATTTTTGGCTTCTCAGCCGATTTTTAGGTTTCTCAGCCCATTTCAGAGCTCACTCCTCCCATTTTTCGTTCTTCAGTTCATTTTTACTCCTTCAGCCAATTTTCTTTCCTCAATGCATTCTTGGGTTCTGCGATCCATTCTTGGTTCCCTCAATTAATTTCTGGGTTCCTCAATCCATTTTTGAGTCCCTCAGTGCATTTTTGGTCACGTCAGCCCATGTTTGGGTTCCTCAATACATTTTAGTGTTTCTCAAACCATTTTTTCTTCCCTCAGTCCATTTTTGGGTTCTGCAATCTAGTTTTAGGTCCTTCAGCCCATTTTTGGGTTCCTCAATCCATTTTTGGGTTTCTCAGCACATTTTTTTGGTTTCTCAAGCCATTTTGGGGGTTCCTCAGCCCGTTTTTGAGTTGCTCAATCCATTTTTGGTTCCCTCAGGTTTTTTTCTGGTTTCTCAATTTATTTTTGGGTCCCTCGGCCCTTTTTCTGGTTCATCAACCGAATTTTGGGTTCCTCATGACATTTTTTAGTCCCTCAATGCATTTCATGTGTTTCTCAGCCCATTTTTTTGATTCTCAAGCCATTTTGTGGTCTGACCACCCATTTTTGGGTTCCTAAATGCATTTTTGGGTCCGTCTGCCTATTTCTAGCTCCCTCAATCGATTTTTGGGTCTTTCAGCCCATTTTTGGGTTTCTCAGCCCATTTTTTGGTCACTCAATCCATTTTTTAAGTTTTCAGCCCATTTTTTTTGTTTCTCAACAATTCTTGGTGTCCCTCAAGCCATTTTTGGATTCCAGAATGCATTTTTAGGTTCCTCAGCCCATTTTTACGCTTTTTCAATCCATTTTTGGTTTCCTCAGTCCATTTTTGTGTTTTTTAATTCATTTTTATGTTTCTCAGCCCATATTTTTTGTTTCTCAATCCATTTTGGAGTCCTTCAGCCTATTTTTGATTTCGCGCATCCATTTTTGTGTTCCTCAGCCCATTTTTGCTTCCCTCAGTCCATTTTTGCGTTCTGCAATCTATGTTGTGGTCCCTCAGCCCGTTTTTGGGTTTCTCAATCAATTTTTGAGTTCCTCAATTAATTTTTTTGTCTCAGCACATTTTTGGGTTTCTCAGCCCATTTTTGAGATACCTCATCCCAATGTTTTGTTCTTAAGTTCATTTATGGTCCCTCAAGCCATTTTTTGCTTTCCTCAATCCATTTTTGGGTATCTCTATCCATTTTTGGTTCCCTCAGCTAATTTTTGGGTCCTTCAGCCCATTTTTGGATTCTTCAATCAATTTTTCTTTTCAGCCCATTTTTGAGCTCTCTCGTCCAAATCTTTTGTTCTTCAGCTCCTTTTTGTTACCTCATACCATTTTGGCTTCCCTCAGACCATTTTTGAGTTCTGCAATCCATTCTTGGTTCCCTCAATACATTTTTGGTTTCCTCAATCCATTTTTTGAGTCCCTCAGTGCATTTTTGGTTACATCAGCCCCAATTTTGGGTTCCTCAATCCATTTTCGGGTTTCTCAGACCATTTTTGGATTCCACAAACTATTTTTGGGTCTCTCAGCCAAATTTTGGATTCCTCAGCGCATTTTTGCTTCCCTCAGTCTATTATTGGGTTCTGCAATCTATTTTTAGGCCACTCAGGCCATTTTTTGGGTTCCTCAATCCATTTTTTGGTTTCTCAATCCATTTTTGGGTTTCTCAGTCCATTTTATGATTCCTCAGCACTTTTTTGGATTTCTCCACCTATTTTTTGGTTCCTCAATCCATTTTTGGGTTTCTCAGCCCATTTTTTGGTTCCTCAATCCATTTTTTGGTTTCTCAGCCGATTTTTTGTTTTCTCAGCCCATTTCAGAGCTCCCTCATCCCATTTTTCGTTCTTCAGTTCATTTTTGGTCCTTCAGCCAATTTTCTTTTCTCAATCCATTTTTGGGTTCTGCGATCCATTTTTCGTTCCCTCAATTCATTTATGGGTTCCTCAATCCATTTTTGAGACCCTCAGTGCATTTTCGGGTACGTCAGCCCATTTTTGGATTCCTCAATCCATTTTTTGTTTCCTCAGCCTATTTTTGGTTTCCTCAGCCCATTTTTGGTTTCCTCGGCCCCTATTTTAGATTTCTCAATCCATTTTTGGGCTCCTCAGTCTTTTTTGGGGTTCCTCAAACCATTTGTTTGTTCCTCAGCCAATTTTTGGGTCCCTCAATCCATTTTTGGAATTTTAAGCTCACTTTTCACTTTCTCAAGCCATTTTGGTGTCTCTCAGCCTATTTTGGATTCCTAAATCCATTTTTAGGTTCCTCAGCCCATTTTCAGGTTACTCAATGCATTTTTGTGTTTCTCAGACCATATTTTTTTTCTCAACCAGAATGGAGTCCCTCTGTCTATTTTTGTCTTCTTCTGTCCATTTTTGGGGCCCTCCGCCGATTTTTTGGTTCCTCAATACATTTTTACTTCCTCAGCCCTATTTTGGGTCCCTCAATCTATTCTTGACTCCCTCGGCTCTTTTTTTCGGGTTTCTCAATCCATTTTTAGGTTCCTCAGCCCAATTTGGATTTCCTCAATCTATTTTTTGGTCCCTCAGCCCATTTTTGGATTCTGCAATGCATTTTTAGGTTCCTCAGCCCATTTTTGGTCCCTCAGTCCATTTTTGGGTCCCTCGACCCTTTTTCTGGTTCCTCAATGCATTTTTGAGTCCCTCGGCCCATTTTTAGGTTTCTTCAATCCATTTTTTGTTTTCTCTGCCCATTTTTGTGTTCCTCAATCCAATTTGGGTTCCTCGGTCCATTCTTGGGTCCCTCAGCCCATTTTTGGATTCAATCAATCAATTTTTTATTTTTTCAGCTGATTTTTGAGCTCTCTCGTCCAAATTTTTTGTTCTTCAGCTCAGTTTTGTTCCCTCAGACCATTTTCCCTTCCCTCAGACCATTTTTGCTTCCCTCAGTCTATTTTTGGGTTCTACAATCTGTTTTTGGGTCCCTCAGCCCATTTTTGGGTTCCTCAATCAATTTTTTATTTTCTCAGCCCATTTCAGAGCTCCCTGATTCCATCAGCCTATTTTGAGTTCCGTCAAACCATTTTTAGGTCCCTCAGTCCATTTTTTGGTTTCTCTGCCCGTTTTGGGGTTCCTCAATCCAATTTGGGTCTCTCAGTCCATTTTTGGGTCCTTCAGTCCATTTTTGGGTCCCTCACTCTATTTTTGGGTCCTTCAGCCTATTTTGAGTTCTTCAATCCATTTTTTTTTTCTCAGCCCATTTTTAGCTCCCCCGTCTCAATTTTTAATCTACTGTTCATTTTTGATTCCTCAGCCAATTTTTGCTTTCCTCAATTTATTTTTGGGTTCTACGATCCATTCCTGGTTCCCTCAATTCATTTCTGGGTTCCTCAATCCATTTTTGAGTCCCTCAGTGCATTTTTGGGTACGTCAGCCCATTTTTGGATTCCTCAATCCATTTTTTGTTTCCTCAGCCTATTTTTGGTTTCCTCAGCCCATTTTTTGTTTCCTCGGCCCCTATTTTAGATTTCTCAATCCATTTTTGGGCTCCTCAGCCTTTTTTGGGGTTCCTCAAACCATTTGTTTGTTCCTCAGCCAATTTTTGGGTCCCTCAATCCATTTTTGGAATTTTAAGCTCAGTTTTCACTTTCTCAAGCCATTTTGGGGTCTCTCAGCCCATTTTTTGCTTTCCTCAATCCATTTTAAGGTTCCTTAGCCCATTTTCGGGTTGCTCAATGCATTTTTGTGTTGCTCAGCCCATTTTTTTGTTTCTCAAGCCAGAATGGAGTCCCTCTGTCTATTTTTGTCTTCCTCTGTCCATTTTTGGGTCCCTCAGCCCATTTTTGGATTCAATCAACCAATTTTTTATATTTTCAGCTGATTTTTGAGCTCTCTCGTCCAAATTTTTGGTTCTTCAGCTCATTTTTGTTCCCTCAGCCCATTTTTGCTTCCCTCAGTCTATTTTTGGGTTCTGCAATCTATTTTTGGGTCCCTCAACCCATTTTTGGGTTCCTCAATCAAGTTTTTATTTTCTCACCCCATTTCAGAGCTCCCTCATCCCATTTTTCGTTCTTCAGTTCATTGTTGTTCCTTCAGCCAATTTTTGCTTTCCTCAATCCATTTTTGGGTTCTGCGATCCATTCTTGGTTCCCTCAATTCATTTCTGGGTTCCTCAATCCATTTTTGAGTTCCTCAGTGCATTTTTGGGTACGTCAGCCCATTTTTGGTTCTGGATTCCATTTTCGGGTGTCTCAGGCCTTTTTTGGGTTCCTCAATCCATTTTTGTCTCTCTCAACCAAATTTTGAGTTCCTCAGCCCATTTTTGCTTCCCTCAGTCCATTTTTGGGTTCTGCAATCCATTTTTAGTTCCCTCAGCCCGTTTTTGGATTCCTGAATCACGTTTTGGGTTTCTCAATCCATTTTTGGGACCCTCAGTCCATTTTTGGTTCGTTAATCCAGCATATTTTTGTATTTCTCAGCCCATTTTTGGGTTCCTCAATCCATTTTTTAGTTTCTCAGACCATTTTTTTGTTCCTCAATCCATTTTTGGGTTCCTCAATCCATTCTTGAGTTTCTCACCCCATTTTTAGGTTTCTCATCCCATTTCAGAGCTCCCTCATCCCATTTTTGGTCCCTCAGTTCATTTTTGGTCCCTCAGCCAATTTTTGCTTTCCTCAATCCATTTTTGGGTTCTGCGATCCATTCTTGGTTCCCTCAATTCATTTCTGGTTTCCTCAATCCATTTTTTGAGTCGCTCAGTGCATTTTTGGGTACGTCAGCCCAATTTGGGGTTCCTCAATCCATTTTTGGGTTTCTCAGAGCATTTTTGGATTCCTCAATCCATTTTTGCGTCTCTCAGCCAAATTTTGGGTTCCTCAGCCCATTTTTGCTTCCCTCAGTCCATTTTTGGGTTCTGCAATCTATTTTTAGGTCCCTCAGCCCGTTTTTGGGTTCCTCAATCAATTTTTGAGATCCTAAATCCATTTTTGAGTCTCAGCACGTTTTTGGGTTTCTCAGCCCACTTTTGAGATCCCTCGTCCCAAGTTTTTGTTCTTCAGTTCATTTTTGGTCCCTCAGCCCATTTTTGCTTTCCTCAATCCATTTTTGGGTATCTCAATCCATTTTTGGTTTCCTCAGATAATTTTTGAAGCCCTGAATCCATTTTTCGGTTCCTCAGCTCATTTTTGAGTTCCTCAGTGCATTTTTGGGTTCCTCGATCCATTCTTGGGTCCCTCAATCCATTTCTGGGTTTCTCAATCCATTTTTGAGTCCCTCAGTCCATTTCTGGGTCCATCAGCCAATTTTGAGTTCCATCGACCCAGTTTAGGTCCCTCCGTCCATTTTTAGTTTTCGCTGCCCATTTTTGGGTTCCTCAATCCAATTTGGGTTCCTCGGTCCATTTTTGGGTCCCTCAGCCCATTTTTTGATTCAATCAACCAATTTTTTATATTTTCAGCTGATTTTTGAGCTCTCTCGTCCAAATTTTTGGTTCTTCAGCTCATTTTTGTTCCCTCAGCCCATTTTTGCTTCCCTCAGTCTATTTTTGGGTTCTGCAATCTATTTTTGGGTCCCTCAACCCATTTTTGGGTTCCTCAATCAATTTTTTATTTTCTCAGCCCATTTCAGAGCTCCCTCATCCCATTTTTCGTTCTTCAGTTCATTGTTGGTCCTTCAGCCAATTTTTGCTTTCCTCAATCCATTTTTGGGTTCTGCGATCCATTCTTGGTTCCCTCAATTCATTTCTGGTTTCCTCAATCCATTTTTTAAGTCGCTCAGTGCATTTTTGGGTACGTCAGCCCAATTTGGGGTTCCTCAATCCATTTTTGGGTTTCTCAGAGCATTTTTGGATTCCTCAATCCATTTTTGCGTCTCTCAGCCAAATTTTGGGTTCCTCAGCCCATTTTTGCTTCCCTCAGTCCATTTTTGGGTTCTGCAATCCATTTTTAGTTCCCTCAGCCCGTTTTTGGATTCCTGAATCACGTTTTGGGTTTCTCAATCCATTTTTGGGCCCTCAGTCCATTTTTGGTCCGTTAATCCAGTATATTTTTGTATTTCTCAGCCCATTTTTGGGTTCCTCAATCCATTTTTCAGTTTCTCAGACCATTTTTTTGTTCCTCAATCCATTTTTGGGTTCCTCAATCCATTTTTGTGTTTCTCAGCCCATTTATTGATTCCTCAGCAGTTTTTTGGATTTCTCCGCCCATTTTTTGGTTCCTCAATCCATTTTTGGGTCTCTCAATCCATTTTTTGAATTTTCAGCCCATTTTTTTAATTTCTCAAGCCGTTTAGGGGTCTCTCAGCCCGTTTTTTGGTTCCTCAATCAATTTTGGTGTTCCTCAGCCCATTTTCCGGTTCCTCAATCCATTTAATGGGCTTAGCAGCCCATTTTTTGATTCCTCAGATCTTTTTTCGATTTCTCCACCCATTTTTTGTCCATCAGTACATTTTTGGGTCCCTCGACCCTTTTTCTGCTTCGTCAATGCATTTTTTGGTCCCTCGGCCCATTTTTAGGTTTCTTCAATCCATTTTTGGTTTCCTCAGCCCGTTTTTTGGTTCCTCAATCCATTTTTGGATTCCTCAGCTCATTTTTTATTTCCTCAGTCTGTTCTTGGTTTCCTCTGTCCATTTCGGGGTCTCTCAGTCCATTTTTGAATTTTTCAATCCTTTTTTTGGTCCCTCAGCCCGTTTTTGGGTTCATCAATCAATTTTTGAGTTCCTAAATCCATTTTTGTGTCTCAGCACGTTTTTGGGTTTCTCAGCCCATTTTTGAGATCCCTCGTCCCAAGTTTTTATTCTTCAATTCATTTTTGGTCCCTCAGCCCATTTTTGCTTCCCTCAGTCTATTTTTGGGTTCTGCAATCTATTTTTGGGTCCCTCAACCCATTTTTGGGTTCCTCAATCAATTTTTTATTTTCTCAGCCCATTTCTGAGCTCCCTCATCCCATTTTTCGTTCTTCAGTTCATTGTTGGTCATTCAGCCAATTTTTGCTTTCCTCAATCCATTTTTGGGTTCTGCGATCCATTCTTGGTTCCCTCAATTCATTTCTGGGTTCCTCAATCCATTTTTGAGTTCCTCAGTGCATTTTTGGGTACGTCAGCCCATTTTTGGTTCTGGATTCCATTTTCGGGTGTCTCAGACCATTTTTGGGTTCCTCAATCCATTTTTGTCTCTCTCAACCAAATTTTGAGTTCCTCAGCCCATTTTTGCTTCCCTCAGTCCATTTTTGGGTTGTGCAATCCATTTTTAGTTCCCTCAGCCCGTTTTTGGATTCCTGAATCACGTTTTGGGTTCCTCAATCCATTTTTTAGTTTCTCAGACCATTTTTTTTGTTCCTCAATCCATTTTTGGGTTCCTCAATCCATTCTTGAGTTTCTCCGCCCATTTTTAGGTTTCTCATCCCATTTCAGAGCTCCCTCATCCCATTTTTGGTCCCTCAGTTCATTTTTGGTCCCTCAGCCAATTTTTGCTTTCCTCAATCCATTTTTGGGTTCTGCGATCCATTCTTGGTTCCCTCAATTCATTTCTGGTTTCCTCAATCCATTTTTTGAGTCGCTCAGTGCATTTTTGGGTACGTCAGCCCAATTTGGGGTTCCTCAATCCATTTTTGGCTTTCTCAGAGCATTTTTGGATTCCTCAATCCATTTTTGCGTCTCTCAGCCAAATTTTGGGTTCCTCAGCCCATTTTTGCTTCCCTCAGTCCATTTTTGGGTTCTGCAATCTATTTTTAGGTCCCTCAGCCGTTTTTGGGTTCCTCAATCATGTTTTGAGATCCTAAATCCATTTTTGAGTCTCAGGACGTTTTTGGGTTTCTCAGCCCATTTTTGAGATCCCTCGTCCCAAGTTTTTGTTCTTCAGTTCATTTTTGGTCCCTCAGCCCATTTTTGCTTTCCTCAATCCATTTTTGGGTATCTCAATCCATTTTTGGTTTCCTCAGATAATTTTTGAAGCCCTGAATCCATTTTTCGGTTCCTCAGCTCATTTTTGAGTTCCTCAGTGCATTTTTGGGTTCCTCGATCCATTCTTGGGTCCCTCAATCCATTTCTGGGTTTCTCAATCCATTTTTGAGTCCCTCAGTCCATTTCTGGGTCCCATCAGCCAATTTTGAGTTCCATCGACCCAGTTTTAGGTCCCTCCGTCAATTTTTAGTTTTCGCTGCCCATTTTTGGGTTCCTCAATCCAATTTGGGTTCCTCGGTCCATTTTTGGGTTCCTCAGCCCATTTGTTTGTTTCTCAAGCCAGATTAGAGTCCCTCACTCTATTTTTGTGTTCCTCTGTCCATTTTTGTGTCCCTCGGCTGATTTTTGAGTTCCTCAATCCATTTTTTCTTTCCTCAGCCTATTTTTGGGTTCCTCAGACCATTTTTGGATTCCTCTGCCCCTTTTTTTTGATTTCTCAATCCATTTTTGGGCTCCTCATCCTTTATTGGGGTTCCTCAAACCATTTATTTGTTCCTCAGCCAATCTTTGGGTCCCTCTATCCATTTTTAGAATTTTCAGCTCAGTTTTAACTTTCTCAAGCCATTTTGGGGTCTCTCAGCCTATTTTGGGGTTCCTCAATCCATTTTTAGGTTCCTCAGCCCATTTTCGGGTTACTCAATGCATTTTTGTGTTTCTCAGCCCATTTTTTTGTTTCTCAAGCCAGAATGGAGTCCCTCTGTCTATTTTTGGGTTCCTCCACCGATTTTTGGGTTCCTCAATGCATTTTTTACTTCCTCAGCCCTATTTTGGGTCCCTCAATCTATTCTTGACTCCCTCGGCTCTTTTTTCGGGTTTCTCAATCCATTTTTAGGTTCCTCAGGCCATTTTGGTATTCCTCAATCCATTTTTGGGTCCCTCAGCCCATTATTGGGTTCCTCGATCCATTTTTGAAGTTTTCAGCCCATTTTTTTGGTTTCTCAACAATTCTTGGTGTCCCTCAGGTTATTTTAGGATTCCACAATGCATTTTTAGGTTCCTCAGCCCATTTTTGGTCCCTCAGTCCTTTTTTGGGTCCCTTGACCCTTTTTCTGGTTCCTCAATGCATTTTTGGGTCCCTCGACCCATTTTTAGGTTTCTTCAATCCATTTTTGGTTTCCTCAGCCCGTTTTTTGGTTCCTCAATCCATTTTTGGATTCCTCAGCTCATTTTTTATTTCCTCAGTCTGTTCTTGGTTTCCTCTGTCCATTTCGGGGTCTCTCAGTCCATTTTTGAATTTTTCAATCCTTTTTTTGGTCCCTCAGCCCGTTTTTGGGTTCATCAATCAATTTTTGAGTTCCTAAATCCATTTTTGTGTCTCAGCACGTTTTTGGGTTTCTCAGCCCATTTTTGAGATCCCTCGTCCCAAGTTTTTATTCTTCAATTCATTTTTGGTCCCTCAGCCCATTTTTGCTTCCCTCAGTCTATTTTTGGGTTCTGCAATCTATTTTTGGGTCCCTCAACCCATTTTTGGGTTCCTCAATCAATTTTTTATTTTCTCAGCCCATTTCAGAGCTCCCTCATCCCATTTTTCGTTCTTCAGTTCATTGTTGGTCCTTCAGCCAATTTTTGCTTTCCTCAATCCATTTTTGGGTTCTGCGATCCATTCTTGGTTCCCTCAATTCATTTCTGGTTTCCTCAATCCATTTTTTAAGTCGCTCAGTGCATTTTTGGGTACGTCAGCCCAATTTGGGGTTCCTCAATCCATTTTTGGGTTTCTCAGAGCATTTTTGGATTCCTCAATCCATTTTTGCGTCTCTCAGCCAAATTTTGGGTTCCTCAGCCCATTTTTGCTTCCCTCAGTCCATTTTTGGGTTCTGCAATCTATTTTTAGGTCCCTCAGCCCGTTTTTGGGTTCCTCAATCAATTTTTGAGATCCTAAATCCATTTTTGAGTCTCAGCACGTTTTTGGGTTTCTCAGCCCATTTTTGAGATCCCTCGTCCCAAGTTTTTGTTCTTCAGTTCATTTTTGGTCCCTCAGCCCATTTTTGCTTTCCTCAATCCATTTTTGGGTATCTCAATCCATTTTTGGTTTCCTCAGATAATTTTTGAAGCCCTGAATCCATTTTTCGGTTCCTCAGCTCATTTTTGAGTTCCTCAGTGCATTTTTGGGTTCCTCGATCCATTCTTGGGTCCCTCAATCCATTTCTGGGTTTCTCAATCCATTTTTGAGTCCCTCAGTCCATTTCTGGGTCCATCAGCCAATTTTGAGTTCCATCGACCCAGTTTTAGGTCCCTCCGTCAATTTTTAGTTTTCGCTGCCCATTTTTGGGTTCCTCAATCCAATTTGGGTTCCTCGGTCCATTTTTGGGTTCCTCAGCCCATTTGTTTGTTTCTCAAGCCAGATTAGAGTCCCTCACTCTATTTTTGTGTTCCTCTGTCCATTTTTGTGTCCCTCGGCTGATTTTTGAGTTCCTCAATCCATTTTTTCTTTCCTCAGCCTATTTTTGGGTTCCTCAGACCATTTTTGGATTCCTCTGCCCCTTTTTTTGATTTCTCAATCCATTTTTGGGCTCCTCATCCTTTATTGGGGTTCCTCAAACCATTTATTTGTTCCTCAGCCAATCTTTGGGTCCCTCTATCCATTTTTAGAATTTTCAGCTCAGTTTTAACTTTCTCAAGCCATTTTGGGGTCTCTCAGCCTATTTTGGGGTTCCTCAATCCATTTTTAGGTTCCTCAGCCCATTTTCGGGTTACTCAATGCATTTTTGTGTTTCTCAGCCCATTTTTTTGTTTCTCAAGCCAGAATGGAGTCCCTCTGTCTATTTTTGGGTTCCTCCACCGATTTTTGGGTTCCTCAATGCATTTTTTACTTCCTCAGCCCTATTTTGGGTCCCTCAATCTATTCTTGACTCCCTCGGCTCTTTTTTCGGGTTTCTCAATCCATTTTTAGGTTCCTCAGGCCATTTTGGTATTCCTCAATCCATTTTTGGGTCCCTCAGCCCATTATTGGGTTCCTCGATCCATTTTTGAAGTTTTCAGCCCATTTTTTTGGTTTCTCAACAATTCTTGGTGTCCCTCAGGTTATTTTAGGATTCCACAATGCATTTTTAGGTTCCTCAGCCCATTTTTGGTCCCTCAGTCCTTTTTTGGGTCCCTTGACCCTTTTTCTGGTTCCTCAATGCATTTTTGGGTCCCTCGACCCATTTTTAGGTTTCTTCAATCCATTTTTGGTTTCCTCAGCCCGTTTTTTGGTTCCTCAATCCATTTTTGGATTCCTCAGCTCATTTTTTATTTCCTCAGTCTGTTCTTGGTTTCCTCTGTCCATTTCGGGGTCTCTCAGTCCATTTTTGAATTTTTCAATCCTTTTTTTGGTCCCTCAGCCCGTTTTTGGGTTCATCAATCAATTTTTGAGTTCCTAAATCCATTTTTGTGTCTCAGCACGTTTTTGGGTTTCTCAGCCCATTTTTGAGATCCCTCGTCCCAAGTTTTTATTCTTCAATTCATTTTTGGTCCCTCAGCCCATTTTTGCTTCCCTCAGTCTATTTTTGGGTTCTGCAATCTATTTTTGGGTCCCTCAACCCATTTTTGGGTTCCTCAATCAATTTTTTATTTTCTCAGCCCATTTCTGAGCTCCCTCATCCCATTTTTCGTTCTTCAGTTCATTGTTGGTCATTCAGCCAATTTTTGCTTTCCTCAATCCATTTTTGGGTTCTGCGATCCATTCTTGGTTCCCTCAATTCATTTCTGGGTTCCTCAATCCATTTTTGAGTTCCTCAGTGCATTTTTGGGTACGTCAGCCCATTTTTGGTTCTGGTTTCCATTTTCGGGTGTCTCAGACCATTTTTGGGTTCCTCAATCCATTTTTGTCTCTCTCAACCAAATTTTGAGTTCCTCAGCCCATTTTTGCTTCCCTCAGTCCATTTTTGGGTTGTGCAATCCATTTTTAGTTCCCTCAGCCCGTTTTTGGATTCCTGAATCACGTTTTGGGTTTCTCAATCCATTTTTGGGACCCTGAGTCCATTTTTTGGTCCGTTAATCCAGTATATTTTTGGATTTCTCAGCCCATTTTTGGGTTCCTCAATCCATTTTTTAGTTTCTCAGACCATTTTTTTGTTCCTCAATCCATTTTTGGGTTCCTCAATCCATTCTTGAGTTTCTCAGCCCATTTTTAGGTTTCTCATCCCATTTCAGAGCTCCCTCATCCCATTTTTGGTCCCTCAGTTCATTTTTGGTCCCTCAGCCAATTTTTGCTTTCCTCAATCCATTTTTGGGTTCTGCGATCCATTCTTGGTTCCCTCAATTCATTTCTGGTTTCCTCAATCCATTTTTTGAGTCGCTCAGTGCATTTTTGGGTACGTCAGCCCAATTTGGGGTTCCTCAATCCATTTTTGGCTTTCTCAGAGCATTTTTGGATTCCTCAATCCATTTTTGCGTCTCTCAGCCAAATTTTGGGTTCCTCAGCCCATTTTTGCTTCCCTCAGTCCATTTTTGGGTTCTGCAATCTATTTTTAGGTCCCTCAGCCCGTTTTTGGGTTCCTCAATCAATTTTTGAGATCCTAAATCCATTTTTGAGTCTCAGCACGTTTTTGGGTTTCTCAGCCCATTTTTGAGATCCCTCGTCCCAAGTTTTTGTTCTTCAGTTCATTTTTGGTCCCTCAGCCCATTTTTGCTTTCCTCAATCCATTTTTGGGTATCTCAATCCATTTTTGGTTTCCTCAGATAATTTTTGAAGCCCTGAATCCATTTTTCGGTTCCTCAGCTCATTTTTGAGTTCCTCAGTGCATTTTTGGGTTCCTCGATCCATTCTTGGGTCCCTCAATCCATTTCTGGGTTTCTCAATCCATTTTTGAGTCCCTCAGTCCATTTCTGGGTCCATCAGCCAATTTTGAGTTCCATCGACCCAGTTTTAGGTCCCTCCGTCAATTTTTAGTTTTCGCTGCCCATTTTTGGGTTCCTCAATCCAATTTGGGTTCCTCGGTCCATTTTTGGGTTCCTCAGCCCATTTGTTTGTTTCTCAAGCCAGATTAGAGTCCCTCACTCTATTTTTGTGTTCCTCTGTCCATTTTTGTGTCCCTCGGCTGATTTTTGAGTTCCTCAATCCATTTTTTCTTTCCTCAGCCTATTTTTGGGTTCCTCAGACCATTTTTGGATTCCTCTGCCCCTTTTTTTGATTTCTCAATCCATTTTTGGGCTCCTCATCCTTTATTGGGGTTCCTCAAACCATTTATTTGTTCCTCAGCCAATCTTTGGGTCCCTCTATCCATTTTTAGAATTTTCAGCTCAGTTTTAACTTTCTCAAGCCATTTTGGGGTCTCTCAGCCTATTTTTGGGTTCCTCAATCCATTTTTAGGTTCCTCAGCCCATTTTCGGGTTACTCAATGCATTTTTGTGTTTCTCAGCCCATTTTTTTGTTTCTCAAGCCAGAATGGAGTCCCTCTGTCTATTTTTGGGTTCCTCCACCGATTTTTGGGTTCCTCAATGCATTTTTTACTTCCTCAGCCCTATTTTGGGTCCCTCAATCTATTCTTGACTCCCTCGGCTCTTTTTTCGGGTTTCTCAATCCATTTTTAGGTTCCTCAGGCCATTTTGGTATTCCTCAATCCATTTTTGGGTCCCTCAGCCCATTATTGGGTTCCTCGATCCATTTTTGAAGTTTTCAGCCCATTTTTTTGGTTTCTCAACAATTCTTGGTGTCCCTCAGGTTATTTTAGGATTCCACAATGCATTTTTAGGTTCCTCAGCCCATTTTTGGTCCCTCAGTCCTTTTTTGGGTCCCTTGACCCTTTTTCTGGTTCCTCAATGCATTTTTGGGTCCCTCGACCCATTTTTAGGTTTCTTCAATCCATTTTTGGTTTCCTCAGCCCGTTTTTTGGTTCCTCAATCCATTTTTGGATTCCTCAGCTCATTTTTTATTTCCTCAGTCTGTTCTTGGTTTCCTCTGTCCATTTCGGGGTCTCTCAGTCCATTTTTGAATTTTTCAATCCTTTTTTTGGTCCCTCAGCCCGTTTTTGGGTTCATCAATCAATTTTTGAGTTCCTAAATCCATTTTTGTGTCTCAGCACGTTTTTGGGTTTCTCAGCCCATTTTTGAGATCCCTCGTCCCAAGTTTTTATTCTTCAATTCATTTTTGGTCCCTCAGCCCATTTTTGCTTCCCTCAGTCTATTTTTGGGTTCTGCAATCTATTTTTGGGTCCCTCAACCCATTTTTGGGTTCCTCAATCAATTTTTTATTTTCTCAGCCCATTTCTGAGCTCCCTCATCCCATTTTTCGTTCTTCAGTTCATTGTTGGTCATTCAGCCAATTTTTGCTTTCCTCAATCCATTTTTGGGTTCTGCGATCCATTCTTGGTTCCCTCAATTCATTTCTGGGTTCCTCAATCCATTTTTGAGTTCCTCAGTGCATTTTTGGGTACGTCAGCCCATTTTTGGTTCTGGATTCCATTTTCGGGTGTCTCAGACCATTTTTGGGTTCCTCAATCCATTTTTGTCTCTCTCAACCAAATTTTGAGTTCCTCAGCCCATTTTTGCTTCCCTCAGTCCATTTTTGGGTTGTGCAATCCATTTTTAGTTCCCTCAGCCCGTTTTTGGATTCCTGAATCACGTTTTGGGTTTCTCAATCCATTTTTGGGACCCTCAGTCCATTTTTGGTCCGTTAATCCAGTATATTTTTGTATTTCTCAGCCCATTTTTGGGTTCCTCAATCCATTTTTTAGTTTCTCAGACCATTTTTTTGTTCCTCAATCCATTTTTGGGTTCCTCAATCCATTCTTGAGTTTCTCAGCCCATTTTTAGGTTTCTCATCCCATTTCAGAGCTCCCTCATCCCATTTTTGGTCCCTCAGTTCATTTTTGGTCCCTCAGCCAATTTTTGCTTTCCTCAATCCATTTTTGGGTTCTTCGATCCATTCTTGGTTCCCTCAATTCATTTCTGGTTTCCTCAATCCATTTTTTGAGTCGCTCAGTGCATTTTTGGGTACGTCAGCCCAATTTGGGGTTCCTCAATCCATTTTTGGCTTTCTCAGAGCATTTTTGGATTCCTCAATCCATTTTTGCGTCTCTCAGCCAAATTTTGGGTTCCTCAGCCCATTTTTGCTTCCCTCAGTCCATTTTTGGGTTCTGCAATCTATTTTTAGGTCCCTCAGCCCGTTTTTGGGTTCCTCAATCAATTTTTGAGATCCTAAATCCATTTTTGAGTCTCAGCACGTTTTTGGGTTTCTCAGCCCATTTTTGAGATCCCTCGTCCCAAGTTTTTGTTCTTCAGTTCATTTTTGGTCCCTCAGCCCATTTTTGCTTTCCTCAATCCATTTTTGGGTATCTCAATCCATTTTTGGTTTCCTCAGATAATTTTTGAAGCCCTGAATCCATTTTTCGGTTCCTCAGCTCATTTTTGAGTTCCTCAGTGCATTTTTGGGTTCCTCGATCCATTCTTGGGTCCCTCAATCCATTTCTGGGTTTCTCAATCCATTTTTGAGTCCCTCAGTCCATTTCTGGGTCCATCAGCCAATTTTGAGTTCCATCGACCCAGTTTTAGGTCCCTCCGTCAATTTTTAGTTTTCGCTGCCCATTTTTGGGTTCCTCAATCCAATTTGGGTTCCTCGGTCCATTTTTGGGTTCCTCAGCCCATTTGTTTGTTTCTCAAGCCAGATTAGAGTCCCTCACTCTATTTTTGTGTTCCTCTGTCCATTTTTGTGTCCCTCGGCTGATTTTTGAGTTCCTCAATCCATTTTTTCTTTCCTCAGCCTATTTTTGGGTTCCTCAGACCATTTTTGGATTCCTCTGCCCCTTTTTTTGATTTCTCAATCCATTTTTGGGCTCCTCATCCTTTATTGGGGTTCCTCAAACCATTTATTTGTTCCTCAGCCAATCTTTGGGTCCCTCTATCCATTTTTAGAATTTTCAGCTCAGTTTTAACTTTCTCAAGCCATTTTGGGGTCTCTCAGCCTATTTTGGGGTTCCTCAATCCATTTTTAGGTTCCTCAGCCCATTTTCGGGTTACTCAATGCATTTTTGTGTTTCTCAGCCCATTTTTTTGTTTCTCAAGCCAGAATGGAGTCCCTCTGTCTATTTTTGGGTTCCTCCACCGATTTTTGGGTTCCTCAATGCATTTTTTACTTCCTCAGCCCTATTTTGGGTCCCTCAATCTATTCTTGACTCCCTCGGCTCTTTTTTCGGGTTTCTCAATCCATTTTTAGGTTCCTCAGGCCATTTTGGTATTCCTCAATCCATTTTTGGGTCCCTCAGCCCATTATTGGGTTCCTCGATCCATTTTTGAAGTTTTCAGCCCATTTTTTTGGTTTCTCAACAATTCTTGGTGTCCCTCAGGTTATTTTAGGATTCCACAATGCATTTTTAGGTTCCTCAGCCCATTTTTGGTCCCTCAGTCCTTTTTTGGGTCCCTTGACCCTTTTTCTGGTTCCTCAATGCATTTTTGGGTCCCTCGACCCATTTTTAGGTTTCTTCAATCCATTTTTGGTTTCCTCAGCCCGTTTTTTGGTTCCTCAATCCATTTTTGGATTCCTCAGCTCATTTTTTATTTCCTCAGTCTGTTCTTGGTTTCCTCTGTCCATTTCGGGGTCTCTCAGTCCATTTTTGAATTTTTCAATCCTTTTTTTGGTCCCTCAGCCCGTTTTTGGGTTCATCAATCAATTTTTGAGTTCCTAAATCCATTTTTGTGTCTCAGCACGTTTTTGGGTTTCTCAGCCCATTTTTGAGATCCCTCGTCCCAAGTTTTTATTCTTCAATTCATTTTTGGTCCCTCAGCCCATTTTTGCTTCCCTCAGTCTATTTTTGGGTTCTGCAATCTATTTTTGGGTCCCTCAACCCATTTTTGGGTTCCTCAATCAATGTTTTATTTTCTCAGCCCATTTCTGAGCTCCCTCATCCCATTTTTCGTTCTTCAGTTCATTGTTGGTCCTTCAGCCAATTTTTGCTTTCCTCAATCCATTTTTGGGTTCTGCGATCCATTCTTGGTTCCCTCAATTCATTTCTGGTTTCCTCAATCCATTTTTTAAGTCGCTCAGTGCATTTTTGGGTACGTCAGCCCAATTTGGAGTTCCTCAATCCATTTTTGGGTTTCTCAGAGCATTTTTGGATTCCTCAATCCATTTTTGCGTCTCTCAGACAAATTTTGGGTTCCTCAGCCCATTTTTGCTTCCCTCAGTCCATTTTTGGGTTGTGCAATCCATTTTTAGTTCCCTCAGCCCGTTTTTGGATTCCTGAATCACGTTTTGGGTTTCTCAATCCATTTTTGGGCCCTCAGTCCATTTTTGGTCCGTTAATCCAGTATATTTTTGTATTTCTCAGCCCATTTTTGGGTTCCTCAATCCATTTTTCAGTTTCTCAGACCATTTTTTTGTTCCTCAATCCATTTTTGGGTTCCTCAATCCATTTTTGTGTTTCTCAGCCCATTTATTGATTCCTCAGCAGTTTTTTGGATTTCTCCGCCCATTTTTTGGTTCCTCAATCCATTTTGGGGTCTCTCAATCCATTTTTTGAATTTTCAGCCCATTTTTTTAATTTCTCAAGCCGTTTAGGGGTCTCTCAGCCTGTTTTTTGGTTCCTCAATCAATTTTGGGGTTCCTCAGCCCATTTTCCGGTTCCTCAATCCATTTAATGCGCTTAGCAGCCCATTTTTTGATTCCTCAGATCTTTTTTCGATTTCTCCACCCATTTTTTGTCCATCAGTACATTTTTGGGTCCCTCGACTCTTTTTCTGCTTCGTCAATGCATTTTTTGGTCCCTCGGCCCATTTTTAGGTTTCTTCAATTGATTTCTTGTTTCCTCAGCCTATTTCTGGGTTCCTCAATCCATTTTTGGGTTCCTCAGCCCATTTGTTTGTTTCTCAAGCCAGATTAGAGTCCCTCACTCTATTTTTGTGTTCCTCTGTCCATTTTTGTGTCCCTCGGCTGATTTTTGAGTTCCTCAATCCATTTTTTCTTTCCTCAGCCTATTTTTGGGTTCCTCAGACCATTTTTGGATTCCTCTGCCCCTTTTTTTGATTTCTCAATCCATTTTTGGGCTCCTCATCCTTTATTGGGGTTCCTCAAACCATTTATTTGTTCCTCAGCCAATCTTTGGGTCCCTCTATCCATTTTTAGAATTTTCAGCTCAGTTTTAACTTTCTCAAGCCATTTTGGGGTCTCTCAGCCTATTTTGGGGTTCCTCAATCCATTTTTAGGTTCCTCAGCCCATTTTCGGGTTACTCAATGCATTTTTGTGTTTCTCAGCCCATTTTTTTGTTTCTCAAGCCAGAATGGAGTCCCTCTGTCTATTTTTGGGTTCCTCCACCGATTTTTGGGTTCCTCAATGCATTTTTTACTTCCTCAGCCCTATTTTGGGTCCCTCAATCTATTCTTGACTCCCTCGGCTCTTTTTTCGGGTTTCTCAATCCATTTTTAGGTTCCTCAGGCCATTTTGGTATTCCTCAATCCATTTTTGTGTCCCTCAGCCCATTATTGGGTTCCTCGATCCATTTTTGAAGTTTTCAGCCCATTTTTTTGGTTTCTCAACAATTCTTGGTGTCCCTCAGGTTATTTTAGGATTCCACAATGCATTTTTAGGTTCCTCATCCCATTTTTGGTCCCTCAGTCCTTTTTTGGGTCCCTTGACCCTTTTTCTGGTTCCTCAATGCATTTTTGGGTCCCTCGACCCATTTTTAGGTTTCTTCAATCCATTTTTGGTTTCCTCAGCCCGTTTTTTGGTTCCTCAATCCATTTTTGGATTCCTCAGCTCATTTTTTATTTCCTCAGTCTGTTCTTGGTTTCCTCTGTCCATTTCGGGGTCTCTCAGTCCATTTTTGAATTTTTCAATCCTTTTTTTGGTCCCTCAGCCCGTTTTTGGGTTCATCAATCAATTTTTGAGTTCCTAAATCCATTTTTGTGTCTCAGCACGTTTTTGGGTTTCTCAGCCCATTTTTGAGATCCCTCGTCCCATGTTTTTATTCTTCAATTCATTTTTGGTCCCTCAACCCATTTTTGCTTTCCTCAATCCATTTTTGGGTATCTCAATCCATTTTTGGTTTCCTCAGATAATTTTTGAAGCCCTGAATCCATTTTTCGGTTCCTCAGCTCATTTTTGAGTTCCTCAGTGCATTTTTGGGTTCCTCGATCCATTCTTGGGTCCCTCAATCCTTTTCTGGGTTTCTCAATCCACTTTTGAGTCCCTCAGTCCATTTCTGGGTCCATCAGCCAATTTTGAGTTCCATCGACCCAGTTTTAGGTCCCTCCGTCAATTTTTAGTTTTCGCTGCCCATTTTTGGGTTCCTCAATCCAATTTGGGTTCCTCGGTCCATTTTTGGGTCCCTCAGCCCATTTGTGGATTCAATCAACCAATTTTTTATATTTTCAGCTGATTTTTGAGCTCTCTCGTCCAAATTTTTGGTTCTTCAGCTCATTTTTGTTCCCTCAGCCCATTTTTGCTTCCCTCAGTCTATTTTTGGGTTCTGCAATCTATTTTTGGGTCCCTCAACCCATTTTTGGGTTCCTCAATCAATTTTTTATTTTCTCAGCCCATTTCAGGGCTCCCTCATCCCATTTTTCGTTCTTCAGTTCATTGTTGGTCCTTCAGCCAATTTTTGCTTTCCTCAATCCATTTTTGGGTTCTGCGATCCATTCTTGGTTCCCTCAATTCATTTCTGGGTTCCTCAATCCATTTTTGAGTTCCTCAGTGCATTTTTGGGTACGTCAGCCCATTTTTGGTTCTGGATTCCATTTTCGGGTTTCTCAGACCATTTTTGGGTTCCTCAATCCATTTTTGTCTCTCTCAACCAAATTTTGATTTCCTCAGCCCATTTTTGCTTCCCTCAGTCCATTTTTGGGTTGTGCAATCCATTTTTAGTTCCCTCAGCCCGTTTTTGGATTCCTGAATCATGTTTTGGGTTTCTCAATCCATTTTTGGGACCCTCAGTCCATTTTTGGTTCGTTAATCCAGTATATATTTGTATTTCTCAGCCCTTTTTTGGGTTCCTCAATCCATTTTTTAGTTTCTCAGACCATTTTTTTGTTCCTCAATCCATTTTTGGGTTCCTCAATCCATTCTTGAGTTTCTCAGCCCATTTTTAGGTTTCTCATCCCATTTCAGAGCTCCCTCATCCCATTTTTGGTCCCTCAGTTCATTTTTGGTCCCTCAGCCAATTTTTGCTTTCCTCAATCCATTTTTGGGTTCTGCGATCCATTCTTGGTTCCCTCAATTCATTTCTGGTTTCCTCAATCCATTTTTTGAGTCGCTCAGTGCATTTTTGGGTACGTCAGCCCAATTTGGGGTTCCTCAATCCATTTTTTGCTTTCTCAGAGCATTTTTAGATTCCTCAATCCATTTTTGCGTCTATCAGCCAAATTTTGGGTTCCTCAGCCCATTTTTGCTTCCCTCAGTCCATTTTTGGGTTCTGCAATCTATTTTTAGGTCCCTCAGCCCGTTTTTGGGTTCCTCAATCAATTTTTGAGATCCTAAATCCATTTTTGAGTCTCAGCACGTTTTTGGGTTTCTCAGCCCATTTTTGAGATCCCTCGTCCCAAGTTTTTGTTCTTCAGTTAATTTTTGGTCCCTCAGCCCATTTTTGCTTTCCTCAATCCATTTTTGGGTATCTCAATCCATTTTTGGTTTCCTCAGATAATTTTTGAAGCCCTGAATCCATTTTTCGGTTCCTCAGCTCATTTTTGAGTTCCTCAGTGCATTTTTGGGTTCCTCGATCCATTCTTGGGTCCCTCAATCCATTTCTGGGTTTCTCAATCCATTTTTGAGTCCCTCAGTCCATTTCTGGGTCCATCAGCCAATTTTGAGTTCCATCGACCCAGTTTCAGGTCCCTCCGTCAATTTTTAGTTTTTGCTGCCCATTTTTGGGTTCCTCAATCCAATTTGGGTTCCTCGGTCCATTTTTGGGTCCCTCAGCCCATTTTTGGATTCAATCAACCAATTTTTTATATTTTCAGCTGATTTTTGAGCTCTCTCGTCCAAATTTTTGGTTCTTCAGCTCATTTTTGTTCCCTCAGCCCATTTTTGCTTCCCTCAGTCTATTTTTGGGTTCTGCAATCTATTTTTGGGTCCCTCAACCCATTTTTGGGTTCCTCAATCAATTTTTTATTTTCTCAGCCCATTTCAGAGCTCCCTCATCCCATTTTTCGTTCTTCAGTTCATTGTTGGTCCTTCAGCCAATTTTTGCTTTCCTCAATCCATTTTTGGGTTCTGCGATCCATTCTTGGTTCCCTCAATTCATTTCTGGGTTCCTCAATCCATTTTTGAGTTCCTCAGTGCATTTTTGGGTACGTCAGCCCATTTTTGGTTCTGGATTCCATTTTCGGGTTTCTCAGACCATTTTAAGGTTCCTCAATCCATTTTTGTCTCTCTCAACCAAATTTTGATTTCCTCAGCCCATTTTTGCTTCCCTCAGTCCATTTTTGGGTTGTGCAATCCATTTTTAGTTCCCTCAGCCCGTTTTTGAATTCCTGAATCATGTTTTGGGTTTCTCAATCCATTTTTGGGACCCTCAGTCCATTTTTGGTCCGTTAATCCAGTATATTTTTGAATTTCTCAGCCCATTTTTGGGTTCCTCAATCCATTTTTTAGTTTCTCAGACCATTTTTTTGTTCCTCAATCCATTTTTGGGTTCCTCAATCCATTCTTGAGTTTCTCAGCCCATTTTTAGGTTTCTCATCCCATTTCAGAGCTCCCTCATCCTATTTTTGGTCCCTCAGTTCATTTTTGGTCCCTCAGCCAATTTTTGCTTTCCTCAATCCATTTTTGGGTTCTGCGATCCATTCTTGGTTCCCTCAATTCATTTCTGGTTTCCTCAATCCATTTTTTGAGTCGCTCAGTGCATTTTTGGGTACGTCAGCCCAATTTGGGGTTCCTCCATCCATTTTTGGGTTTCTCAGAGCATTTTTGGATTCCTCAATCCATTTTTGCGTCTCTCAGCCAAATTTTGGGTTCCTCAGCCCATTTTTGCTTCCCTCAGTCCATTTTTGGGTTCTGCAATCTATTTTTAGGTCCCTCAGCCCGTTTTTGGGTTCCTCAATCAATTTTTGAGATCCTAAATCCAGTTTTGAGTCTCAGCACGTTTTTGGGTTTCTCAGCCCATTTTTGAGATCCCTCGTCCCATGTTTTTGTTCTTCAGTTCATTTTTGGTCCCTCAGCCCATTTTTGCTTTCCTCAATCCATTTTTGGGTATCTCAATCCATTTTTGGTTTCCTCAGATAATTTTTGAAGCCCTGAATCCATTTTTCGGTTCCTCAGCTCATTTTTGAGTTCCTCAGTGCATTTTTGGGTTCCTCGATCCATTCTTGGGTCCCTCAATCCTTTTCTGGGTTTCTCAATCCACTTTTGAGTCCCTCAGTCCATTTCTGGGTCCATCAGCCAATTTTGAGTTCCATCGACCCAGTTTTAGGTCCCTCCGTCAATTTTTAGTTTTCGCTGCCCATTTTTGGGTTCCTCAATCCAATTTGGGTTCCTCGGTCCATTTTTGGGTCCCTCAGCCCATTTGTGGATTCAATCAACCAATTTTTTATATTTTCAGCTGATTTTTGAGCTCTCTCGTCCAAATTTTTGGTTCTTCAGCTCATTTTTGTTCCCTCAGCCCATTTTTGCTTCCCTCAGTCTATTTTTGGGTTCTGCAATCTATTTTTGGGTCCCTCAACCCATTTTTGGGTTCCTCAATCAATTTTTTATTTTCTCAGCCCATTTCAGAGCTCCCTCATCCCATTTTTCGTTCTTCAGTTCATTGTTGGTCATTCAGCCAATTTTTGCTTTCCTCAATCCATTTTTGGGTTCTGCGATCCATTCTTGGTTCCCTCAATTCATTTCTGGGTTCCTCAATCCATTTTTGAGTTCCTCAGTGCATTTTTGGGTACGTCAGCCCATTTTTGGTTCTGGATTCCATTTTCGGGTGTCTCAGACCATTTTTGGGTTCCTCAATCCATTTTTGTCTCTCTCAACCAAATTTTGAGTTCCTCAGCCCATTTTTGCTTCCCTCAGTCCATTTTTGGGTTGTGCAATCCATTTTTAGTTCCCTCAGCCCGTTTTTGGATTCCTGAATCATGTTTTGGGTTTCTCAATCCATTTTTGGGACACTCAGTCCATTTTTGGTTCGTTAATCCAGTATATATTTGTATTTCTCAGCCCATTTTTGGGTTCCTCAATCCATTTTTTAGTTTCTCAGACCATTTTTTTGTTCCTCAATCCATTTTTGGGTTCCTCAATCCATTCTTGAGTTTCTCAGCCCATTTTTAGGTTTCTCATCCCATTTCAGAGCTCCCTCATCCCATTTTTGGTCCCTCAGTTCATTTTTGGTCCCTCAGCCAATTTTTGCTTTCCTCAATCCATTTTTGGGTTCTGCGATCCATTCTTGGTTCCCTCAATTCATTTCTGGTTTCCTCAATCCATTTTTTGAGTCGCTCAGTGCATTTTTGGGTACGTCAGCCCAATTTGGGGTTCCTCAATCCATTTTTGGCTTTCTCAGAGCATTTTTGGATTCCTCAATCCATTTTTGCGTCTCTCAGCCAAATTTTGGGTTCCTCAGCCCATTTTTGCTTCCCTCAGTCCATTTTTGGGTTCTGCAATCTGTTTTTAGGTCCCTCAGCCCGTTTTTGGGTTCCTCAATCAATTTTTGAGATCCTAAATCCATTTTTGAGTCTCAGCACGTTTTTGGGTTTCTCAGCCCATTTTTGAGATCCCTCGTCCCAAGTTTTTGTTCTTCAGTTCATTTTTGGTCCCTCAGCCCATTTTTGCTTTCCTCAATCCATTTTTGGGTATCTCAATCCATTTTTGGTTTCCTCAGATAATTTTTGAAGCCCTGAATCCATTTTTCGGTTCCTCAGCTCATTTTTGAGTTCCTCAGTGCATTTTTGGGTTCCTCGATCCATTCTTGGGTCCCTCAATCCATTTCTGGGTTTCTCAATCCATTTTTGAGTCCCTCAGTCCATTTCTGGGTCCATCAGCCAATTTTGAGTTCCATCGACCCAGTTTTAGGTCCCTCCGTCAATTTTTAGTTTTCGCTGCCCATTTTTGGGTTCCTCAATCCAATTTGGGTTCCTCGGTCCATTTTTGGGTCCCTCAGCCCATTTGTGGATTCAATCAACCAATTTTTTATATTTTCAGCTGATTTTTGAGCTCTCTCGTCCAAATATTTGGTTCTTCAGCTCATTTTTGTTCCCTCAGCCCATTTTTGCTTCCCTCAGTCTATTTTTGGGTTCTGCAATCTATTTTTGGGTCCCTCAACCCATTTTTGGGTTCCTGAATCAATTTTTTATTTTCTCAGCCCATTTCAGAGCTCCCTCATCCCATTTTTCGTTCTTCAGTTCATTGTTGGTCCTTCAGCCAATTTTTGCTTTCCTCAATCCATTTTTGGGTTCTGCGATCCATTCTTGGTTCCCTCAATTCATTTCTGGGTTCCTCAATCCATTTTTGAGTTCCTCAGTGCATTTTTGGGTACGTCAGCCCATTTTTGGTTCTGGATTCCATTTTCGGGTTTCTCAGACCATTTTAAGGTTCCTCAATCCATTTTTGTCTCTCTCAACCAAATTTTGATTTCCTCAGCCCATTTTTGCTTCCCTCAGTCCATTTTTGGGTTGTGCAATCCATTTTTAGTTCCCTCAGCCCGTTTTTGAATTCCTGAATCATGTTTTGGGTTTCTCAATCCATTTTTGGGACCCTCAGTCCATTTTTGGTCCGTTAATCCAGTATATTTTTGAATTTCTCAGCCCATTTTTGGGTTCCTCAATCCATTTTTTAGTTTCTCAGACCATTTTTTTGTTCCTCAATCCATTTTTGGGTTCCTCAATCCATTCTTGAGTTTCTCAGCCCATTTTTAGGTTTCTCATCCCATTTCAGAGCTCCCTCATCCTATTTTTGGTCCCTCAGTTCATTTTTGGTCCCTCAGCCAATTTTTGCTTTCCTCAATCCATTTTTGGGTTCTGCGATCCATTCTTGGTTCCCTCAATTCATTTCTGGTTTCCTCAATCCATTTTTTGAGTCGCTCAGTGCATTTTTGGGTACGTCAGCCCAATTTGGGGTTCCTCCATCCATTTTTGGGTTTCTCAGAGCATTTTTGGATTCCTCAATCCATTTTTGCGTCTCTCAGCCAAATTTTGGGTTCCTCAGCCCATTTTTGCTTCCCTCAGTCCATTTTTGGGTTCTGCAATCTATTTTTAGGTCCCTCAGCCCGTTTTTGGGTTCCTCAATCAATTTTTGAGATCCTAAATCCAGTTTTGAGTCTCAGCACGTTTTTGGGTTTCTCAGCCCATTTTTGAGATCCCTCGTCCCATGTTTTTGTTCTTCAGTTCATTTTTGGTCCCTCAGCCCATTTTTGCTTTCCTCAATCCATTTTTGGGTATCTCAATCCATTTTTGGTTTCCTCAGATAATTTTTGAAGCCCTGAATCCATTTTTCGGTTCCTCAGCTCATTTTTGAGTTCCTCAGTGCATTTTTGGGTTCCTCGATCCATTCTTGGGTCCCTCAATCCTTTTCTGGGTTTCTCAATCCACTTTTGAGTCCCTCAGTCCATTTCTGGGTCCATCAGCCAATTTTGAGTTCCATCGACCCAGTTTTAGGTCCCTCCGTCAATTTTTAGTTTTCGCTGCCCATTTTTGGGTTCCTCAATCCAATTTGGGTTCCTCGGTCCATTTTTGGGTCCCTCAGCCCATTTGTGGATTCATCAACCAATTTTTTATATTTTCAGCTGATTTTTGAGCTCTCTCGTCCAAATTTTTGGTTCTTCAGCTCATTTTTGTTCCCTCAGCCCATTTTTGCTTCCCTCAGTCTATTTTTGGGTTCTGCAATCTATTTTTGGGTCCCTCAACCCATTTTTGGGTTCCTCAATCAATTTTTTATTTTCTCAGCCCATTTCAGAGCTCCCTCATCCCATTTTTCGTTCTTCAGTTCATTGTTGGTCATTCAGCCAATTTTTGCTTTCCTCAATCCATTTTTGGGTTCTGCGATCCATTCTTGGTTCCCTCAATTCATTTCTGGGTTCCTCAATCCATTTTTGAGTTCCTCAGTGCATTTTTGGGTACGTCAGCCCATTTTTGGTTCTGGATTCCATTTTCGGGTGTCTCAGACCATTTTTGGGTTCCTCAATCCATTTTGTCTCTCTCAACCAAATTTTGAGTTCCTCAGCCCATTTTTGCTTCCCTCAGTCCATTTTTGGGTTGTGCAATCCATTTTTAGTTCCCTCAGCCCGTTTTTGGATTCCTGAATCATGTTTTGGGTTTCTCAATCCATTTTTGGGACACTCAGTCCATTTTTGGTTCGTTAATCCAGTATATATTTGTATTTCTCAGCCCATTTTTGGGTTCCTCAATCCATTTTTTAGTTTCTCAGACCATTTTTTTGTTCCTCAATCCATTTTTGGGTTCCTCAATCCATTCTTGAGTTTCTCAGCCCATTTTTAGGTTTCTCATCCCATTTCAGAGCTCCCTCATCCCATTTTTGGTCCCTCAGTTCATTTTTGGTCCCTCAGCCAATTTTTGCTTTCCTCAATCCATTTTTGGGTTCTGCGATCCATTCTTGGTTCCCTCAATTCATTTCTGGTTTCCTCAATCCATTTTTTGAGTCGCTCAGTGCATTTTTGGGTACGTCAGCCCAATTTGGGGTTCCTCAATCCATTTTTGGCTTTCTCAGAGCATTTTTGGATTCCTCAATCCATTTTTGCGTCTCTCAGCCAAATTTTGGGTTCCTCAGCCCATTTTTGCTTCCCTCAGTCCATTTTTGGGTTCTGCAATCTGTTTTTAGGTCCCTCAGCCCGTTTTTGGGTTCCTCAATCAATTTTTGAGATCCTAAATCCATTTTTGAGTCTCAGCACGTTTTTGGGTTTCTCAGCCCATTTTTGAGATCCCTCGTCCCAAGTTTTTGTTCTTCAGTTCATTTTTGGTCCCTCAGCCCATTTTTGCTTTCCTCAATCCATTTTTGGGTATCTCAATCCATTTTTGGTTTCCTCAGATAATTTTTGAAGCCCTGAATCCATTTTTCGGTTCCTCAGCTCATTTTTGAGTTCCTCAGTGCATTTTTGGGTTCCTCGATCCATTCTTGGGTCCCTCAATCCATTTCTGGGTTTCTCAATCCATTTTTGAGTCCCTCAGTCCATTTCTGGGTCCATCAGCCAATTTTGAGTTCCATCGACCCAGTTTTAGGTCCCTCCGTCAATTTTTAGTTTTCGCTGCCCATTTTTGGGTTCCTCAATCCAATTTGGGTTCCTCGGTCCATTTTTGGGTCCCTCAGCCCATTTGTGGATTCAATCAACCAATTTTTTATATTTTCAGCTGATTTTTGAGCTCTCTCGTCCAAATATTTGGTTCTTCAGCTCATTTTTGTTCCCTCAGCCCATTTTTGCTTCCCTCAGTCTATTTTTGGGTTCTGCAATCTATTTTTGGGTCCCTCAACCCATTTTTGGGTTCCTGAATCAATTTTTTATTTTCTCAGCCCATTTCAGAGCTCCCTCATCCCATTTTTCGTTCTTCAGTTCATTGTTGGTCCTTCAGCCAATTTTTGCTTTCCTCAATCCATTTTTGGGTTCTGCGATCCATTCTTGGTTCCCTCAATTCATTTCTGGGTTCCTCAATCCATTTTTGAGTTCCTCAGTGCATTTTTGGGTACGTCAGCCCATTTTTGGTTCTGGATTCCATTTTCGGGTTTCTCAGACCATTTTAAGGTTCCTCAATCCATTTTTGTCTCTCTCAACCAAATTTTGATTTCCTCAGCCCATTTTTGCTTCCCTCAGTCCATTTTTGGGTTGTGCAATCCATTTTTAGTTCCCTCAGCCCGTTTTTGAATTCCTGAATCATGTTTTGGGTTTCTCAATCCATTTTTGGGACCCTCAGTCCATTTTTGGTCCGTTAATCCAGTATATTTTTGAATTTCTCAGCCCATTTTTGGGTTCCTCAATCCATTTTTTAGTTTCTCAGACCATTTTTTTGTTCCTCAATCCATTTTTGGGTTCCTCAATCCATTCTTGAGTTTCTCAGCCCATTTTTAGGTTTCTCATCCCATTTCAGAGCTCCCTCATCCTATTTTTGGTCCCTCAGTTCATTTTTGGTCCCTCAGCCAATTTTTGCTTTCCTCAATCCATTTTTGGGTTCTGCGATCCATTCTTGGTTCCCTCAATTCATTTCTGGTTTCCTCAATCCATTTTTTGAGTCGCTCAGTGCATTTTTGGGTACGTCAGCCCAATTTGGGGTTCCTCCATCCATTTTTGGGTTTCTCAGAGCATTTTTGGATTCCTCAATCCATTTTTGCGTCTCTCAGCCAAATTTTGGGTTCCTCAGCCCATTTTTGCTTCCCTCAGTCCATTTTTGGGTTCTGCAATCTATTTTTAGGTCCCTCAGCCCGTTTTTGGGTTCCTCAATCAATTTTTGAGATCCTAAATCCAGTTTTGAGTCTCAGCACGTTTTTGGGTTTCTCAGCCCATTTTTGAGATCCCTCGTCCCATGTTTTTGTTCTTCAGTTCATTTTTGGTCCCTCAGCCCATTTTTGCTTTCCTCAATCCATTTTTGGGTATCTCAATCCATTTTTGGTTTCCTCAGATAATTTTTGAAGCCCTGAATCCATTTTTCGGTTCCTCAGCTCATTTTTGAGTTCCTCAGTGCATTTTTGGGTTCCTCGATCCATTCTTGGGTCCCTCAATCCTTTTCTGGGTTTCTCAATCCACTTTTGAGTCCCTCAGTCCATTTCTGGGTCCATCAGCCAATTTTGAGTTCCATCGACCCAGTTTTAGGTCCCTCCGTCAATTTTTAGTTTTCGCTGCCCATTTTTGGGTTCCTCAATCCAATTTGGGTTCCTCGGTCCATTTTTGGGTCCCTCAGCCCATTTGTGGATTCAATCAACCAATTTTTTATATTTTCAGCTGATTTTTGAGCTCTCTCGTCCAAATTTTTGGTTCTTCAGCTCATTTTTGTTCCCTCAGCCCATTTTTGCTTCCCTCAGTCTATTTTTGGGTTCTGCAATCTATTTTTGGGTCCCTCAACCCATTTTTGGGTTCCTCAATCAATTTTTTATTTTCTCAGCCCATTTCAGAGCTCCCTCATCCCATTTTTCGTTCTTCAGTTCATTGTTGGTCATTCAGCCAATTTTTGCTTTCCTCAATCCATTTTTGGGTTCTGCGATCCATTCTTGGTTCCCTCAATTCATTTCTGGGTTCCTCAATCCATTTTTGAGTTCCTCAGTGCATTTTTGGGTACGTCAGCCCATTTTTGGTTCTGGATTCCATTTTCGGGTGTCTCAGACCATTTTTGGGTTCCTCAATCCATTTTTGTCTCTCTCAACCAAATTTTGAGTTCCTCAGCCCATTTTTGCTTCCCTCCGTCCATTTTTGGGTTGTGCAATCCATTTTTAGTTCCCTCAGCCCGTTTTTGGATTCCTGAATCACGTTTTGGGTTTCTCAATCCATTTTTGGGACACTCAGTCCATTTTTGGTTCGTTAATCCAGTATATATTTGTATTTCTCAGCCCATTTTTGGGTTCCTCAATCCATTTTTTAGTTTCTCAGACCATTTTTTTGTTCCTCAATCCATTTTTGGGTTCCTCAATCCATTCTTGAGTTTCTCAGCCCATTTTTAGGTTTCTCATCCCATTTCAGAGCTCCCTCATCCCATTTTTGGTCCCTCAGTTCATTTTTGGTCCCTCAGCCAATTTTTGCTTTCCTCAATCCATTTTTGGGTTCTGCGATCCATTCTTGGTTCCCTCAATTCATTTCTGGTTTCCTCAATCCATTTTTTGAGTTGCTCAGTGCATTTTTGGGTACGTCAGCCCAATTTGGGGTTCCTCCATCCATTTTTGGGTTTCTCAGAGCATTTTTGGATTCCTCAATCCATTTTTGCGTCTCTCAGCCAAATTTTGGGTTCCTCAGCCCATTTTTGCTTCCCTCAGTCCATTTTTGGGTTCTGCAATCTATTTTTAGGTCCCTCAGCCCGTTTTTGGGTTCCTCAATCAATTTTTGAGATCCTAAATCCAGTTTTGAGTCTCAGCACGTTTTTGGGTTTCTCAGCCCATTTTTGAGATCCCTCATCCCATGTTTTTGTTCTTCAGTTCATTTTTGGTCCCTCAGCCCATTTTTGCTTTCCTCAATCCATTTTTGGGTATCTCAATCCATTTTTGGTTTCCTCAGATAATTTTTGAAGCCCTGAATCCATTTTTCGGTTCCTCAGCTCATTTTTGAGTTTCTCAGTGCATTTTTGGGTTCCTCGATCCATTCTTGGGTCCCTCAATCCATTTCTGGGTTTCTCAATCCATTTTTGAGTCCCTCAGTCCATTTCTGGGTCCATCAGCCAATTTTGAGTTCCATCGACCCAGTTTTAGGTCCCTCCGTCAATTTTTAGTTTTCGCTGCCCATTTTTGGGTTCCTCAATCCAATTTGGGTTCCTCGGTCCATTTTTGGGTCCCTCAGCCCATTTGTGGATTCAATCAACCAATTTTTTATATTTTCAGCTGATTTTTGAGCTCTCTCGTCCAAATTTTTGGTTCTTCAGCTCATTTTTGTTCCCTCAGCCCATTTTTGCTTCCCTCAGTCTATTTTTGGGTTCTGCAATCTATTTTTGGGTCCCTCAACCCATTTTTGGGTTCCTCAATCAATTTTTTATTTTCTCAGCCCATTTCAGAGCTCCCTCATACCATTTTTCGTTCTTCAGTTCATTGTTGGTCATTCAGCCAATTTTTGCTTTCCTCAATCCATTTTTGGGTTCTGCGATCCATTCTTGGTTCCCTCAATTCATTTCTGGGTTCCTCAATCCATTTTTGAGTTCCTCAGTGCATTTTTGGGTACGTCAGCCCATTTTTGGTTCTGGATTCCATTTTCGGGTGTCTCAGACCATTTTTGGGTTCCTCAATCCATTTTTGTCTCTCTCAACCAAATTTTGAGTTCCTCAGCCCATTTTTGCTTCCCTCAGTCCATTTTTGGGTTGTGCAATCCATTTTTAGTTCCCTCAGCCCGTTTTTGAATTCCTGAATCATGTTTTGGGTTTCTCAATCCATTTTTGGGACCCTCAGTCCATTTTTGGTCCGTTAATCCAGTATATATTTGTATTTCTCAGCCCATTTTTGGGTTCCTCAATCCATTTTTTAGTTTCTCAGACCATTTTTTTGTTCCTCAATCCATTTTTGGGTTCCTCAATCCATTCTTGAGTTTCTCAGCCCATTTTTAGGTTTCTCATCCCATTTCAGAGCTCACTCATCCCATTTTTGGTCCGTCAGTTCATTTTTGGTCCCTCAGACAAATTTTGCTTTCCTCAATCCATTTTTGGGTTCTGCGATCCATTCTTGGTTCCCTCAATTCATTTCTGGGTTCCTCAATCCATTTTTGAGTTCCTCAGTGCATTTTTGGGTACGTCAGCCCATTTTTGGTTCTGGATTCCATTTTCGGGTTTCTCAGACCATTTTTGGGTTCCTCAATCCATTTTTGTCTCTCTCAACCTAATTTTGATTTCCTCAGCCCATTTTTGCTTCCCTCAGTTCATTTTTGGGTTGTGCAATCCATTTTTAGTTCCCTCAGCCCGTTTTTGGATTCCTGAATCATGTTTTGGGTTTCTCAATCCATTTTTGGGACCCTCAGTCCATTTTTGGTTCGTTAATCCAGTATATATTTGTATTTCTCAGCCCATTTTTGGGTTCCTCAATCCATTTTTTAGTTTCTCAGAACATTTTTTTGTTCCTCAATCCATTTTTGGGTTCCTCAATCCATTCTTGAGTTTCTCAGCCCATTTTTAGGTTTCTCATCCCATTTCAGAGCTCCCTCACCCCATTTTTGGTCCCTCAGTTCATTTTTGGTCCCTCAGCCAATTTTTGCTTTCCTCAATCCATTTTTGGGTTCTGCGATCCATTCTTGGTTCCCTCAATTCATTTCTGGTTTCCTCAATCCATTTTTTGAGTCGCTAAGTGCATTTTTGGGTACGTCAGCCCAATTTGGGGTTCCTCAATCCATTTTTGGCTTTCTCAGAGCATTTTTGGATTCCTCAATCCATTTTTGCGTCTCTCAGCCAAATTTTGGGTTCCTCAGCCCATTTTTGCTTCCCTCAGTCCATTTTTGGGTTCTGCAATCTATTTTTAGGTCCCTCAGCCCGTTTTTGGGTTCCTCAATCAATTTTTGAGATCCTAAATCCATTTTTGAGTCTCAGCACGTTTTTGGGTTTCTCAGCCCATTTTTGAGATCCCTCGTCCCATGTTTTTGTTCTTCAGTTCATTTTTGGTCCCTCAGCCCATTTTTGCTTTCCTCAATCCATTTTTGGGTATCTCAATCCATTTTTGGTTTCCTCAGATAATTTTTGAAGCCCTGAATCCATTTTTCGGTTCCTCAGCTCATTTTTGAGTTCCTCAGTGCATTTTTGGGTTCCTCGATCCATTCTTGGGTCCCTCAATCCTTTTCTGGGTTTCTCAATCCACTTTTGAGTCCCTCAGTCCATTTCTGGGTCCATCAGCCAATTTTGAGTTCCATCGACCCAGTTTTAGGTCCCTCCGTCAATTTTTAGTTTTCGCTGCCCATTTTTGGGTTCCTCAATCCAATTTGGGTTCCTCGGTCCATTTTTGGGTCCCTCAGCCCATTTGTGGATTCAATCAACCAATTTTTTATATTTTCAGCTGATTTTTGAGCTCTCTCGTCCAAATTTTTGGTTCTTCAGCTCATTTTTGTTCCCTCAGCCCATTTTTGCTTCCCTCAGTCTATTTTTGGGTTCTGCAATCTATTTTTGGGTCCCTCAACCCATTTTTGCTTTCCTCAATCCATTTTTGGGTATCTCAATCCATTTTTGGTTTCCTCAGATAATTTTTGAAGCCCTGAATCCATTTTTCGGTTCCTCAGCTCATTTTTGAGTTCCTCAGTGCATTTTTGGGTTCCTCGATCCATTCTTGGGTCCCTCAATCCTTTTCTGGGTTTCTCAATCCACTTTTGAGTCCCTCAGTCCATTTCTGGGTCCATCAGCCAATTTTGAGTTCCATCGACCCAGTTTTAGGTCCCTCCGTCAATTTTTAGTTTTCGCTGCCCATTTTTGGGTTCCTCAATCCAATTTGGGTTCCTCGGTCCATTTTTGGGTCCCTCAGCCCATTTGTGGATTCAATCAACCAATTTTTTATATTTTCAGCTGATTTTTGAGCTCTCTCGTCCAAATTTTTGGTTCTTCAGCTCATTTTTGTTCCCCCAGCCCATTTTTGCTTCCCTCAGTCTATTTTTGGGTTCTGCAATCTATTTTTGGGTCCCTCAACCCATTTTTGGGTTCCTCAATCAATTTTTTATTTTCTCAGCCCATTTCAGAGCTCCCTCATCCCATTTTTCGTTCTTCAGTTCATTGTTGGTCCTTCAGCCAATTTTTGCTTTCCTCAATCCATTTTTGGGTTCTGCGATCCATTCTTGGTTCCCTCAATTCATTTCTGGGTTCCTCAATCCATTTTTGAGTTCCTCAGTGCATTTTTGGGTACGTCAGCCCATTTTTGGTTCTGGATTCCATTTTCGGGTTTCTCAGACCATTTTTGGGTTCCTCAATCCATTCTTGAGTTTCTCAGCCCATTTTTAGGTTTCTCATCCCATTTCAGAGCTCCCTCATCCTATTTTTGGTCCCTCAGTTCATTTTTGGTCCCTCAGCCAATTTTTGCTTTCCTCAATCCATTTTTGGGTTCTGCGATCCATTCTTGGTTCCCTCAATTCATTTCTGGTTTCCTCAATCCATTTTTTGAGTCGCTCAGTGCATTTTTGGGTACGTCAGCCCAATTTGGGGTTCCTCCATCCATTTTTGGGTTTCTCAGAGCATTTTTGGATTCCTCAATCCATTTTTGCGTCTCTCAGCCAAATTTTGGGTTCCTCAGCCCATTTTTGCTTCCCTCAGTCCATTTTTGGGTTCTGCAATCTATTTTTAGGTCCCTCAGCCCGTTTTTGGGTTCCTCAATCAATTTTTGAGATCCTAAATCCAGTTTTGAGTCTCAGCACGTTTTTGGGTTTCTCAGCCCATTTTTGAGATCCCTCGTCCCATGTTTTTGTTCTTCAGTTCATTTTTGGTCCCTCAGCCCATTTTTGCTTTCCTCAATCCATTTTTGGGTATCTCAATCCATTTTTGGTTTCCTCAGATAATTTTTGAAGCCCTGAATCCATTTTTCGGTTCCTCAGCTCATTTTTGAGTTCCTCAGTGCATTTTTGGGTTCCTCGATCCATTCTTGGGTCCCTCAATCCTTTTCTGGGTTTCTCAATCCACTTTTGAGTCCCTCAGTCCATTTCTGGGTCCATCAGCCAATTTTGAGTTCCATCGACCCAGTTTTAGGTCCCTCCGTCAATTTTTAGTTTTCGCTGCCCATTTTTGGGTTCCTCAATCCAATTTGGGTTCCTCGGTCCATTTTTGGATCCCTCAGCCCATTTGTGGATTCAATCAACCAATTTTTTATATTTTCAGCTGATTTTTGAGCTCTCTCGTCCAAATTTTTGGTTCTTCAGCTCATTTTTGTTCCCTCAGCCCATTTTTGCTTCCCTCAGTCTATTTTTGGGTTCTGCAATCTATTTTTGGGTCCCTCAACCCATTTTTGGGTTCCTCAATCAATTTTTTATTTTCTCAGCCCATTTCAGAGCTCCCTCATCCCATTTTTCGTTCTTCAGTTCATTGTTGGTCATTCAGCCAATTTTTGCTTTCCTCAATCCATTTTTGGGTTCTGCGATCCATTCTTGGTTCCCTCAATTCATTTCTGGGTTCCTCAATCCATTTTTGAGTTCCTCAGTGCATTTTTGGGTACGTCAGCCCATTTTTGGTTCTGGATTCCATTTTCGGGTGTCTCAGACCATTTTTGGGTTCCTCAATCCATTTTTGTCTCTCTCAACCAAATTTTGAGTTCCTCAGCCCATTTTTGCTTCCCTCAGTCCATTTTTGGGCTGTGCAATCCATTTTTAGTTCCCTCAGCCCGTTTTTGGATTCCTGAATCACGTTTTGGGTTTCTCAATCCATTTTTGGGACACTCAGTCCATTTTTGGTTCGTTAATCCAGTATATATTTGTATTTCTCAGCCCATTTTTGGGTTCCTCAATCCATTTTTTAGTTTCTCAGACCATTTTTTTGTTCCTCAATCCATTTTTGGGTTCCTCAATCCATTCTTGAGTTTCTCAGCCCATTTTTAGGTTTCTCATCCCATTTCAGAGCTCCCTCATCCCATTTTTGGTCCCTCAGTTCATTTTTGGTCCCTCAGCCAATTTTTGCTTTCCTCAATCCATTTTTGGGTTCTGCGATCCATTCTTGGTTCCCTCAATTCATTTCTGGTTTCCTCAATCCATTTTTTGAGTTGCTCAGTGCATTTTTGGGTACGTCAGCCCAATTTGGGGTTCCTCCATCCATTTTTGGGTTTCTCAGAGCATTTTTGGATTCCTCAATCCATTTTTGCGTCTCTCAGCCAAATTTTGGGTTCCTCAGCCCATTTTTGCTTCCCTCAGTCCATTTTTGGGTTCTGCAATCTATTTTTAGGTCCCTCAGCCCGTTTTTGGGTTCCTCAATCAATTTTTGAGATCCTAAATCCAGTTTTGAGTCTCAGCACGTTTTTGGGTTTCTCAGCCCATTTTTGAGATCCCTCATCCCATGTTTTTGTTCTTCAGTTCATTTTTGGTCCCTCAGCCCATTTTTGCTTTCCTCAATCCATTTTTGGGTATCTCAATCCATTTTTGGTTTCCTCAGATAATTTTTGAAGCCCTGAATCCATTTTTCGGTTCCTCAGCTCATTTTTGAGTTTCTCAGTGCATTTTTGGGTTCCTCGATCCATTCTTGGGTCCCTCAATCCATTTCTGGGTTTCTCAATCCATTTTTGAGTCCCTCAGTCCATTTCTGGGTCCATCAGCCAATTTTGAGTTCCATCGACCCAGTTTTAGGTCCCTCCGTCAATTTTTAGTTTTCGCTGCCCATTTTTGGGTTCCTCAATCCAATTTGGGTTCCTCGGTCCATTTTTGGGTCCCTCAGCCCATTTGTGGATTCAATCAACCAATTTTTTATATTTTCAGCTGATTTTTGAGCTCTCTCGTCCAAATTTTTGGTTCTTCAGCTCATTTTTGTTCCCTCAGCCCATTTTTGCTTCCCTCAGTCTATTTTTGGGTTCTGCAAATATTTTTGGGTCCCTCAACCCATTTTTGGGTTCCTCAATCAATTTTTTATTTTCTCAGCCCATTTCAGAGCTCCCTCCATACCATTTTTCGTTCTTCAGTTCATTGTTGGTCATTCAGCCAATTTTTGCTTTCCTCAATCCATTTTTGGGTTCTGCGATCCATTCTTGGTTCCCTCAATTCATTTCTGGGTTCCTCAATCCATTTTTGAGTTCCTCAGTGCATTTTTGGGTACGTCAGCCCATTTTTGGTTCTGGATTCCATTTTCGGGTGTCTCAGACCATTTTTGGGTTCCTCAATCCATTTTTGTCTCTCTCAACCAAATTTTGAGTTCCTCAGCCCATTTTTGCTTCCCTCAGTCCATTTTTGGGTTGTGCAATCCATTTTTAGTTCCCTCAGCCCGTTTTTGAATTCCTGAATCATGTTTTGGGTTTCTCAATCCATTTTTGGGACCCTCAGTCCATTTTTGGTCCGTTAATCCAGTATATATTTGTATTTCTCAGCCCATTTTTGGGTTCCTCAATCCATTTTTTAGTTTCTCAGACCATTTTTTTGTTCCTCAATCCATTTTTGGGTTCCTCAATCCATTCTTGAGTTTCTCAGCCCATTTTTAGGTTTCTCATCCCATTTCAGAGCTCACTCATCCCATTTTTGGTCCGTCAGTTCATTTTTGGTCCCTCAGACAAATTTTGCTTTCCTCAATCCATTTTTGGGTTCTGCGATCCATTCTTGGTTCCCTCAATTCATTTCTGGGTTCCTCAATCCATTTTTGAGTTCCTCAGTGCATTTTGGGTACGTCAGCCCATTTTTGGTTCTGGATTCCATTTTCGGGTTTCTCAGACCATTTTTGGGTTCCTCAATCCATTTTTGTCTCTCTCAACCTAATTTTGATTTCCTCAGCCCATTTTTGCTTCCCTCAGTTCATTTTTGGGTTGTGCAATCCATTTTTAGTTCCCTCAGCCCGTTTTTGGATTCCTGAATCATGTTTTGGGTTTCTCAATCCATTTTTGGGACCCTCAGTCCATTTTTGGTTCGTTAATCCAGTATATATTTGTATTTCTCAGCCCATTTTTGGGTTCCTCAATCCATTTTTTAGTTTCTCAGAACATTTTTTTGTTCCTCAATCCATTTTTGGGTTCCTCAATCCATTCTTGAGTTTCTCAGCCCATTTTTAGGTTTCTCATCCCATTTCAGAGCTCCCTCACCCCATTTTTGGTCCCTCAGTTCATTTTTGGTCCCTCAGCCAATTTTTGCTTTCCTCAATCCATTTTTGGGTTCTGCGATCCATTCTTGGTTCCCTCAATTCATTTCTGGTTTCCTCAATCCATTTTTTGAGTCGCTAAGTGCATTTTTGGGTACGTCAGCCCAATTTGGGGTTCCTCAATCCATTTTTGGCTTTCTCAGAGCATTTTTGGATTCCTCAATCCATTTTTGCGTCTCTCAGCCAAATTTTGGGTTCCTCAGCCCATTTTTGCTTCCCTCAGTCCATTTTTGGGTTCTGCAATCTATTTTTAGGTCCCTCAGCCCGTTTTTGGGTTCCTCAATCAATTTTTGAGATCCTAAATCCATTTTTGAGTCTCAGCACGTTTTTGGGTTTCTCAGCCCATTTTTGAGATCCCTCGTCCCATGTTTTTGTTCTTCAGTTCATTTTTGGTCCCTCAGCCCATTTTTGCTTTCCTCAATCCATTTTTGGGTATCTCAATCCATTTTTGGTTTCCTCAGATAATTTTTGAAGCCCTGAATCCATTTTTCGGTTCCTCAGCTCATTTTTGAGTTCCTCAGTGCATTTTTGGGTTCCTCGATCCATTCTTGGGTCCCTCAATCCTTTTCTGGGTTTCTCAATCCACTTTTGAGTCCCTCAGTCCATTTCTGGGTCCATCAGCCAATTTTGAGTTCCATCGACCCAGTTTTAGGTCCCTCCGTCAATTTTTAGTTTTCGCTGCCCATTTTTGGGTTCCTCAATCCAATTTGGGTTCCTCGGTCCATTTTTGGGTCCCTCAGCCCATTTGTGGATTCAATCAACCAATTTTTTATATTTTCAGCTGATTTTTGAGCTCTCTCGTCCAAATTTTTGGTTCTTCAGCTCATTTTTGTTCCCTCAGCCCATTTTTGCTTCCCTCAGTCTATTTTTGGGTTCTGCAATCTATTTTTGGGTCCCTCAACCCATTTTTGCTTTCCTCAATCCATTTTTGGGTATCTCAATCCATTTTTGGTTTCCTCAGATAATTTTTGAAGCCCTGAATCCATTTTTCGGTTCCTCAGCTCATTTTTGAGTTCCTCAGTGCATTTTTGGGTTCCTCGATCCATTCTTGGGTCCCTCAATCCTTTTCTGGGTTTCTCAATCCACTTTTGAGTCCCTCAGTCCATTTCTGGGTCCATCAGCCAATTTTGAGTTCCATCGACCCAGTTTTAGGTCCCTCCGTCAATTTTTAGTTTTCGCTGCCCATTTTTGGGTTCCTCAATCCAATTTGGGTTCCTCGGTCCATTTTTGGGTCCCTCAGCCCATTTGTGGATTCAATCAACCAATTTTTTATATTTTCAGCTGATTTTTGAGCTCTCTCGTCCAAATTTTTGGTTCTTCAGCTCATTTTTGTTCCCCCAGCCCATTTTTGCTTCCCTCAGTCTATTTTTGGGTTCTGCAATCTATTTTTGGGTCCCTCAACCCATTTTTGGGTTCCTCAATCAATTTTTTATTTTCTCAGCCCATTTCAGAGCTCCCTCATCCCATTTTTCGTTCTTCAGTTCATTGTTGGTCCTTCAGCCAATTTTTGCTTTCCTCAATCCATTTTTGGGTTCTGCGATCCATTCTTGGTTCCCTCAATTCATTTCTGGGTTCCTCAATCCATTTTTGAGTTCCTCAGTGCATTTTTGGGTACGTCAGCCCATTTTTGGTTCTGGATTCCATTTTCGGGTTTCTCAGACCATTTTTGGGTTCCTCAATCCATTTTTGTCTCTCTCAACCAAATTTTGATTTCCTCAGCCCATTTTTGCTTCCCTCAGTCCATTTTTGGGTTGTGCAATCCATTTTTAGTTCCCTCAGCCCGTTTTTGGATTCCTGAATCATGTTT
>JAUMJL010002141.1:0-90124 GCA_033558185.1 Dromococcyx pavoninus | reverse complement strand
CATTTTTTGGTTTCTCAGCCCATTATGGGGTTCCTCAATCTGTTTTTTATTTTCTCATTGCACTTTTGGTTTTCTCAGCCCATTTTTTGTTTCCTCAATCCATTTTTGGATTCCTCAGTCAAGTTTTGGGTTCCTCAGCCCATATTTGTCTCTCTCTTTCCATTTTTGGATCCCTCAGCCCATTTTTGGGTACCTCAATCCATTTTAGGTTTTCCCAGTCCATTTTTGGGTTCCTTAGCCCATTTATGGGTTCCTAAATCTATATTTGGGTTGCCCAGGACATTTTTGGTTTCTCAGTCCGTTTTTGGTCCCTCAGCCCATTTTTGGTTCTCTCAATACATTTTGGTTTTTCCCCGCCCAAATTTCAATTTCCAAGCCTTTTTTTGTGTTTCTCAGCACATTTTTTGTCTCTCAATCCTTTTTTGGGTTCCTCAGCCCATTTTTGGTTTTTTCAATCCATTTTTGGGTTTCTCTATCCATTTTTGTGTTCCTCAGTCCATTTTTGGGTTCCTGAATCCATTTTTGGGTTTCCCAGTGCATTTTCTGATTTCTCAGTCCATTTTTAGGTTTCTCAATGCATTTTGGGGTTCCTCAATGCATTTTTTATGGTTTCTAAGCCCATATTTGAGTTCCTCAATCCATTTTTGGTCTGCCCAAGACATTTTTGGTTTCTCAGTCAGTTTTTGATCTTTCAGCTCAGTTTTGGTTTCCTCAATCCATTTTTGGTCTGCCCAAGACATTTTTGGTTTCTCAGTCAGTTTTTGATCTTTCAGCTCAGTTTTGGTTTCCTCAATCCAGTTTTGGGTTCCTCAATCCATGTCTTGGTCACTCAGCCCATTTTTGGGTTTCTCAGCCTATTTTTTAGTTCCTCAATCCATTTATGGGTTCCTCAATCCATTTTTGGGTTTCTCAGCCCCTTTTTGGGTTCCTCATGCCATTTTGGGGTTTCTCAGTCCGTCATTGAGTTCCTCAATACAGTTTTGGGTCCCTTGGCCCATTTTGGGGGTTTTTCAATCTTTTTTTTGGTTTCCCAGCCCATTTTTGGGTTCCTCAAACTATTTTTGGGTTCCGGAGTCCATTTTTGGGTTTTACAGTCGATTTTTGGCTTCCTCAGTTCATTTTTCGGTTTACAATCCTTTTTTGGTTTCGTCAATCTATTTTTTTAGTTTTCGTCTATCCATGTCTTGGTCACTCAGCCCATTTTTCGGTTCCTCAGTCTATTTTTGGATTCCTGAATCCATTTTTGGGTTTCCCAGTCCATTTTTTGATTTCTCAGTCCATTTTTAGGTTTCTCAATGCATTTTGGGGTTCCTCAATGCATTTTTTATGGTTTCTAAGCCCATATTTGTGTTCCTCATTCCATTTTTGGTTTGCCCATGACATTTTTGGTTTCTCAGTCTGTTTTTGATCCTTCAGCTCATATTTTTTTCCTCAATCCAGTTTTGGGTTCCTCAGTTAGTTTTGGGGTTCCTTAATACATTTTTGGGTCCCGCAGCCCATTTTTAGGTTTCCAAGCCTTTTTTTGGGTTTCTCAGCCCATTTTTGGGTTCCTCATTCCATTTTTTGGTTCCTCAGTCCATGATTGGGTTCCTCAATACATTTTTGGGTTCCTGCAGCCCATTTTTGGGTCCCTCAGCCCATTTTTTATATCCTCAATCCATTTTTGAGTCCCTCAGACCATTTTTTGCTCTCTCATTCCGTTTTTGGGTCGCTCAGCCCATTTCTGGGTTCCTCAATCCTATTTTGGGTTTCTCAGCCCATTTTTAGGCTTTTCAGACCATTTTTGGGGTTCGTCAATCCATTTTGGGGGTTTTTCAATCCATGTCTTTGTCTCTCAGCCCGTTTTTGGGTTTCTCAGCCTATTTTTCGATTCCTCAAACTATTTTTGGTTTTCTCAACCTATTTTGGGGTTCCTCAATCCATGTCTTGATCACTCAGTCCATTTTTGGTTTCTCAGCCCATTTTTTGGATTTTCAGACTATTTTTGGGTCCCTCAATCCATTTTTGTTTTCCTCAATCCATTTTTGGGTCCCTCAGCCAGTTTTTGGTTTCTCAATATATTTTTGGATGTCCCAGGACATTTTTGGCTTCCTCAATCCATTTCTGGGTTCCTCAATCCATTTTTGGTGTCGTAGGACATTTTTGGGTCTTGCAGCACATTTTTGGGTTCCTCAATCTATTTTTGGGTTCCTCAGTCCATTTTTGGGTTTCCCAGTCGATTTTTGGCTTCCTCAGTCCATTTTTAGGTTTACAATCCATTTTTGGTTTCGTCAATCTGTTTTTTAGTTTTCGTCTATCCATGTCTTGGTCACACAGCCCATTTCTGGGTTCCTCAGTCCATTTCTGGGTTTCCCAGTCCATTTTTTGATTTCTCGGTCCATTTTTAGGTTTCTCAATTCATTTTTGCGTTCCTCAATCCATTTTTTATGGTTTCTCAGCCCATATTTGAATTCCTCAATCCATTTTTGTTTTCCCATGACATTTTTGGTTTCTCAGTCTGTTTTTGATCTTTCAGCTCATTTTTGTTTCCTCAATCCAGTTTTGGGTTCCTCAATCCATGTCTTGGTCACTCAGCCCATTTTTGGGTTTCTCAGCCTATTTTTTAGTTCCTCCAACCATTTATGGGTTCCTCAATCCATTTTTGGGTTCCTAAGTCCATTTTGGGTCCCGCAGCCCATTTTTGGTTCCTCAATCCATTTTTGGGTGTCCCAGGACATTTTTGGGTTCCTCCATCCATTTTTGGGTTCCTCACTCTGTTTTTCCACTTCTCATGCCGTTTCTGGGTTCCTCAGACCATCATTGGGTTCCTCAATTCATTTTTGGGTCCTGCAGCCAATTTGTGGGTCCCTTAGCCCATTTTGGGGGTTTTTCAATCTATTTTTTTTGTTTCCCAGCCTATTTTTGCGTTTCTCAGTCCATTTTTTGGTTCCTCAATCCAATTTTGGGTTTCTCAGCCCATTTTTAGGCTTTCCAGACCATTTTTGGGGTTTGTCAATCCATTTTTGGGGTTTTTTAATCCATGTCTTGTTCACTCAGTCCATTTTTGGGTTTCTCAGCCTACTTTTGGATTCCTCGAACCATTTTTGGTTTTCTCAGCCCATTTTTGGGTTCCTCAATACATTTTTGCATCCTGCAGCCTTTATGGGTTTCCCAGTCCATTTTTGGGTTTCTCAATCCATTTTTTAATTCCTCATTCCTTTTTGGGTCCCTCAACCCATTTTTGAGTTCCTTAAACTTTTTTTTGGATTCTTCAATCTATTTTTGGGTTTCCAATCTCATTTTTGGGTTTCTCAGCCCATTTTTGTGTTTCTCAATTCATTTTTGCTTTCATCAGTGGACTTTTGGGTTTCTCAGACCATTTTTGGTATCCTCAATCCTTTTTTTGGTTCCTCAGTCCATTTTTGGTTTAATCAGCCCATTTTTGATATCCTCAATCTATTTTTGAGTCCCTCAGCCCATTTTTTGCTCTTTCATTCCATTTTTGGGTCCCTCAGCCCATTTTGGAGTCCCTCAGCACATTTTCGGGTCCCTCAGTTCATTTTTGGTTTGGTAAAGCATTTTTGGTTTTCTCACCCATTTTTGGGTTCCTCAATCCTTTTTTTTGTGTTCCTCAGTCCATTTTTGGCTTCCTCAGCACATTTTGGGGGTTCCTCAATTCATTTTTGGTTTTTTCTATCCATTTTTTGGTCCATCAGCCCATTTTTGGGTTCCTCAATCTATTTTTGGATCCCTCAGCCCATTTTGGATTTCCTAAGCCCATTTTTGGGTCCCTCAATACATTCTTGGGTATCTCAGCCCATTGCTGGGTTCCTCAATCCGATTTTGGAATTCTCAGCCCATTTTTAGGCTTTTCAGACCATTTTGGGGTTCGCCAATCCATTTTTGTTTTTTTTAATCCATGTCTTGGTCACTCAGCCCATTTTGGGGTTTCTCAGCCTATTTTTCTATTCCTCGAACTATTTTTGGTTTTCTGAAACCATTTTCGGGTTCCTCAATCCATTTTTGGGTTCTTCAGTCCATTTTTTGGTTTCTCAGCCCATTATGGGGTTCCTCAATCTGTTTTTTATTTTCTCATTGCACTTTTGGTTTTCTCAGCCCATTTTTTGTTTCCTCAATCCATTTTTGGATTCCTCAGTCAAGTTTTGGGTTCCTCAGCCCATATTTGTCTCTCTCTTTCCATTTTTGGATCCCTCAGCCCATTTTTGGGTACCTCAATCCATTTTAGGTTTTCCCAGTCCATTTTTGGGTTCCTTAGCCCATTTATGGGTTCCTAAATCTATATTTGGGTTGCCCAGGACATTTTTGGTTTCTCAGTCCGTTTTTGGTCCCTCAGCCCATTTTTGGTTCTCTCAATACATTTTTGGTTTTTCCCCGCCCAAATTTCAATTTCCAAGCCTTTTTTTGTGTTTCTCAGCACATTTTTTGTCTCTCAATCCTTTTTTGGGTTCCTCAGCCCATTTTTGGTTTTTTCAATCCATTTTTGGGTTTCTCTATCCATTTTTGTGTTCCTCAGTCCATTTTTGGGTTCCTGAATCCATTTTTGGGTTTCCCAGTGCATTTTCTGATTTCTCAGTCCATTTTTAGGTTTCTCAATGCATTTTGGGGATCCTCAATGCATTTTTTATGGTTTCTAAGCCCATATTTGAGTTCCTCAATCCATTTTTGGTCTGCCCAAGACATTTTTGGTTTCTCAGTCAGTTTTTGATCTTTCAGCTCAGTTTTGGTTTCCTCAATCCAGTTTTGGGTTCCTCAATCCATGTCTTGGTCACTCAGCCCATTTTTGGGTTTCTCAGCCTATTTTTTAGTTCCTCAATCCATTTATGGGTTCCTCAATCCATTTTTGGGTTTCTCAGCCCCTTTTTGGGTTCCTCATGCCATTTTGGGGTTCCTCAGTCCGTCATTGAGTTCCTCAATACAGTTTTGGGTCCCTTGGCCCATTTTGGGGGTTTTTCAATCTTTTTTTTGGTTTCCCAGCCCATTTTTGGGTTCCTCAAACTATTTTTGGGTTCCGGAGTCCATTTTTGGGTTTTACAGTCGATTTTTGGCTTCCTCAGTTCATTTTTCGGTTTACAATCCTTTTTTGGTTTCGTCAATCTATTTTTTAGTTTTCGTCTATCCATGTCTTGGTCACTCAGCCCATTTTTCGGTTCCTCAGTCTATTTTTGGATTCCTGAATCCATTTTTGGGTTTCCCAGTCCATTTTTTGATTTCTCAGTCCATTTTTAGGTTTCTCAATGCATTTTGGGGTTCCTCAATGCATTTTTTATGGTTTCTAAGCCCATATTTGTGTTCCTCATTCCATTTTTGGTTTGCCCATGACATTTTTGGTTTCTCAGTCTGTTTTTGATCCTTCAGCTCATATTTTTTTCCTCAATCCAGTTTTGGGTTCCTCAGTTAGTTTTGGGGTTCCTTAATACATTTTTGGGTCCCGCAGCCCATTTTTAGGTTTCCAAGCCTTTTTTTGGGTTTCTCAGCCCATTTTTGGGTTCCTCATGCCATTTTTTGGTTCCTCAGTCCATGATTGGGTTCCTCAATACATTTTTGGGTTCCTGCAGCCCATTTTTGGGTCCCTCAGCCCATTTTTTATATCCTCAATCCATTTTTGAGTCCCTCAGACCATTTTTTGCTCTCTCATTCCGTTTTTGGGTCGCTCAGCCCATTTCTGGGTTCCTCAATCCTATTTTGGGTTTCTCAGCCCATTTTTAGGCTTTTCAGACCATTTTTGGGGTTCGTCAATCCATTTTGGGGGTTTTTCAATCCATGTCTTTGTCTCTCAGCCCGTTTTGGGGTTTCTCAGCCTATTTTTCGATTCCTCAAACTATTTTTGGTTTTCTCAACCTATTTTGGGGTTCCTCAATCCATGTCTTGATCACTCAGTCCATTTTTGGTTTCTCAGCCCATTTTTTGGATTTTCAGACTATTTTTGGGTCCCTCAATCCATTTTTGTTTTCCTCAATCCATTTTTGGGTCCCTCAGCCAGTTTTTGGTTTCTCAATATATTTTTGGATGTCCCAGGACATTTTTGGCTTCCTCAATCCATTTCTGGGTTCCTCAATCCATTTTTGGTGTCGTAGGACATTTTTGGGTCTTGCAGCACATTTTTGGGTTCCTCAATCTATTTTTGGGTTCCTCAGTCCATTTTTGGGTTTCCCAGTCGATTTTTGGCTTCCTCAGTCCATTTTTAGGTTTACAATCCATTTTTGGTTTCGTCAATCTATTTTTTAGTTTTCGTCTATCCATGTCTTGGTCACACAGCCCATTTCTGGGTTCCTCAGTCCATTTCTGGGTTTCCCAGTCCATTTTTGATTTCTCGGTCCATTTTTAGGTTTCTCAATTCATTTTTGCGTTCCTCAATCCATTTTTTATGGTTTCTCAGCCCATATTTGAATTCCTCAATCCATTTTTGTTTTCCCATGACATTTTTGGTTTCTCAGTCTGTTTTTGATCTTTCAGCTCATTTTTGTTTCCTCAATCCAGTTTTGGGTTCCTCAATCCATGTCTTGGTCACTCAGCCCATTTTTGGGTTTCTCAGCCTATTTTTTAGTTCCTCCAACCATTTATGGGTTCCTCAATCCATTTTTGGGTTCCTAAGTCCATTTTGGGTCCCGCAGCCCATTTTTGGTTCCTCAATCCATTTTTGGGTGTCCCAGGACATTTTTGGGTTCCTCCATCCATTTTTGGGTTCCTCACTCTGTTTTTGCGCTTCTCATGCCGTTTCTGGGTTCCTCAGACCATCATTGGGTTCCTCAATTCATTTTTGGGTCCTGCAGCCAATTTGTGGGTCCCTTAGCCCATTTTGGGGGTTTTTCAATCTATTTTTTTTGTTTCCCAGCCTATTTTTTCGTTTCTCAGTCCATTTTTTGGTTCCTCAATCCAATTTTGGGTTTCTCAGCCCATTTTTAGGCTTTCCAGACCATTTTTGGGGTTCGTCAATCCATTTTTGGGGTTTTTTAATCCATGTCTTGTTCACTCAGTCCATTTTTGGGTTTCTCAGCCTACTTTTGGATTCCTCGAACCATTTTTGGTTTTCTCAGCCCATTTTTGGGTTCCTCAATACATTTTTGCGTCCTGCAGCCTTTATGGGTTTCCCAGTCCATTTTTGGGTTTCTCAATCCATTTTTTAATTCCTCATTCCTTTTTGGGTCCCTCAACCCATTTTTGAGTTCCTTAAACTTTTTTTTTGATTCTTCAATCTATTTTTGGGTTTCCAATCTCATTTTTGGGTTTCTCAGCCCATTTTTGTGTTTCTCAATTCATTTTTGCTTTCCTCAGTGGACTTTTGGGTTTCTCAGACCATTTTTGGTATCCTCAATCCTTTTTTTGGTTCCTCAGTCCATTTTTGGTTTAATCAGCCCATTTTTGATATCCTCAATCTATTTTTGAGTCCCTCAGCCCATTTTTTGCTCTTTCATTCCATTTTTGGGTCCCTCAGCCCATTTTGGAGTCCCTCAGCACATTTTCGGGTCCCTCAGTTCATTTTTGGTTTGGTAAAGCATTTTTGGTTTTCTCACCCATTTTTGGGTTCCTCAATCCTTTTTTTGTGTTCCTCAGTCCATTTTTGGCTTCCTCAGCACATTTTGGGGGTTCCTCAATTCATTTTTGGTTTTTTCTATCCATTTTTTGGTCCATCAGCCCATTTTTGGGTTCCTCAATCTATTTTTGGATCCCTCAGCCCATTTTGGATTTCCTAAGCCCATTTTTGGGTCCCTCAATACATTCTTGGGTATCTCAGCCCATTGCTGGGTTCCTCAATCCGATTTTGGAATTCTCAGCCCATTTTTAGGCTTTTCAGACCATTTTGGGGTTCGCCAATCCATTTTTGGTTTTTTTAATCCATGTCTTGGTCACTCAGCCCATTTTGGGGTTTCTCAGCCTATTTTTCTATTCCTCGAACTATTTTTGGTTTTCTCAAACCATTTTCGGGTTCCTCAATCCATTTTTGGGTTCTTCAGTCCATTTTTGGTTTCTCAGCCCATTATGGGGTTCCTCAATCTGTTTTTTATTTTCTCATTGCACTTTTGGTTTTCTCAGCCCATTTTTTGTTTCCTCAATCCATTTTTGGATTCCTCAGTCAAGTTTTGGGTTCCTCAGCCCATATTTGTCTCTCTCTTTCCATTTTTGGATCCCTCAGCCCATTTTTGGGTACCTCAATCCATTTTAGGTTTTCCCAGTCCATTTTTGGGTTCCTTAGCCCATTTATGGGTTCCTAAATCTATATTTGGGTTGCCCAGGACATTTTTGGTTTCTCAGTCCGTTTTTGGTCCCTCAGCCCATTTTTGGTTCTCTCAATACATTTTTGGTTTTTCCCCGCCCAAATTTCAATTTCCAAGCCTTTTTTTGTGTTTCTCAGCACATTTTTTGTCTCTCAATCCTTTTTTGGGTTCCTCAGCCCATTTTTGGTTTTTTCAATCCATTTTTGGGTTTCTCTATCCATTTTTGTGTTCCTCAGTCCATTTTTGGGTTCCTGAATCCATTTTTGGGTTTCCCAGTGCATTTTCTGATTTCTCAGTCCATTTTTAGGTTTCTCAATGCATTTTGGGGTTCCTCAATGCATTTTTTATGGTTTCTAAGCCCATATTTGAGTTCCTCAATCCATTTTTGGTCTGCCCAAGACATTTTTGGTTTCTCAGTCAGTTTTTGATCTTTCAGCTCAGTTTTGGTTTCCTCAATCCATTTTTGGTCTGCCCAAGACATTTTTGGTTTCTCAGTCAGTTTTTGATCTTTCAGCTCAGTTTTGGTTTCCTCAATCCAGTTTTGGGTTCCTCAATCCATGTCTTGGTCACTCAGCCCATTTTTGGGTTTCTCAGCCTATTTTTTAGTTCCTCAATCCATTTATGGGTTCCTCAATCCATTTTTGGGTTTCTCAGCCCCTTTTTGGGTTCCTCATGCCATTTTGGGGTTCCTCAGTCCGTCATTGAGTTCCTCAATACAGTTTTGGGTCCCTTGGCCCATTTTTGGGGTTTTTCAATCTTTTTTTTGGTTTCCCAGCCCATTTTTGGGTTCCTCAAACTATTTTTGGGTTCCGGAGTCCATTTTTGGGTTTTACAGTCGATTTTTGGCTTCCTCAGTTCATTTTTCGGTTTACAATCCTTTTTTGGTTTCGTCAATCTATTTTTTTAGTTTTCGTCTATCCATGTCTTGGTCACTCAGCCCATTTTTCGGTTCCTCAGTCTATTTTTGGATTCCTGAATCCATTTTTGGGTTTCCCAGTCCATTTTTTGATTTCTCAGTCCATTTTTAGGTTTCTCAATGCATTTTGGGGTTCCTCAATGCATTTTTTATGGTTTCTAAGCCCATATTTGTGTTCCTCATTCCATTTTTGGTTTGCCCATGACATTTTTGGTTTCTCAGTCTGTTTTTGATCCTTCAGCTCATATTTTTTTCCTCAATCCAGTTTTGGGTTCCTCAGTTAGTTTTGGGGTTCCTTAATACATTTTTGGGTCCCGCAGCCCATTTTTAGGTTTCCAAGCCTTTTTTTGGGTTCCTGCAGCCCATTTTTGGGTCCCTCAGCCCATTTTTTATATCCTCAATCCATTTTTGAGTCCCTCAGACCATTTTTTGCTCTCTCATTCCGTTTTTGGGTCGCTCAGCCCATTTCTGGGTTCCTCAATCCTATTTTGGGTTTCTCAGCCCATTTTTAGGCTTTTCAGACCATTTTGGGGTTCGTCAATCCATTTTGGGGGTTTTTCAATCCATGTCTTTGTCTCTCAGCCCGTTTTTGGGTTTCTCAGCCTATTTTTCGATTCCTCGAACTATTTTTGGTTTTCTCAACCTATTTTGGGGTTCCTCAATCCATGTCTTGATCACTCAGTCCATTTTTGGTTTCTCAGCCCATTTTTTGGATTTTCAGACTATTTTTGGGTCCCTCAATCCATTTTTGTTTTCCTCAATCCATTTTTGGGTCCCTCAGCCAGTTTTTGGTTTCTCAATATATTTTTGGATGTCCCAGGACATTTTTGGCTTCCTCAATCCATTTCTGGGTTCCTCAATCCATTTTTGGTGTCGTAGGACATTTTTGGGTCTTGCAGCACATTTTTGGGTTCCTCAATCTATTTTTGGGTTCCTCAGTCCATTTTTGGGTTTCCCAGTCGATTTTTGGCTTCCTCAGTCCATTTTTAGGTTTACAATCCATTTTTTGTTTCGTCAATCTATTTTTTAGTTTTCGTCTATCCATGTCTTGGTCACACAGCCCATTTCTGGGTTCCTCAGTCCATTTCTGGGTTTCCCAGTCCATTTTTTGATTTCTCGGTCCATTTTTAGGTTTCTCAATTCATTTTTGCGTTCCTCAATCCATTTTTTATGGTTTCTCAGCCCATATTTGAATTCCTCAATCCATTTTTGTTTTCCCATGACATTTTTGGTTTCTCAGTCTGTTTTTGATCTTTCAGCTCATTTTTGTTTCCTCAATCCAGTTTTGGGTTCCTCAATCCATGTCTTGGTCACTCAGCCCATTTTTGGGTTTCTCAGCCTATTTTTTAGTTCCTCCAACCATTTATGGGTTCCTCAATCCATTTTTGGGTTCCTAAGTCCATTTTGGGTCCCGCAGCCCATTTTTGGTTCCTCAATCCATTTTTGGGTGTCCCAGGACATTTTTGGGTTCCTCCATCCATTTTTGGGTTCCTCACTCTGTTTTTGCGCTTCTCATGCCGTTTCTGGGTTCCTCAGACCATCATTGGGTTCCTCAATTCATTTTTGGGTCCTGCAGCCAATTTGTGGGTCCCTTAGCCCATTTTGGGGGTTTTTCAATCTATTTTTTTTGTTTCCCAGCCTATTTTTGCGTTTCTCAGTCCATTTTTTGGTTCCTCAATCCAATTTTGGGTTTCTCAGCCCATTTTTAGGCTTTCCAGACCATTTTGGGGGTTCGTCAATCCATTTTGGGGGTTTTTTAATCCATGTCTTGTTCACTCAGTCCATTTTTGGGTTTCTCAGCCTACTTTTGGATTCCTCGAACCATTTTTGGTTTTCTCAGCCCATTTTTGGGTTCCTCAATACATTTTTGCGTCCTGCAGCCTTTATGGGTTTCCCAGTCCATTTTTGGGTTTCTCAATCCATTTTTTAATTCCTCATTCCTTTTTGGGTCCCTCAACCCATTTTTGAGTTCCTTAAACTTTTTTTTGGATTCTTCAATCTATTTTTGGGTTTCCAATCTCATTTTTGGGTTTCTCAGCCCATTTTTGTGTTTCTCAATTCATTTTTGCTTTCCTCAGTGGACTTTTGGGTTTCTCAGACCATTTTTGGTATCCTCAATCCTTTTTTTGGTTCCTCAGTCCATTTTTGGTTTAATCAGCCCATTTTTGATATCCTCAATCTATTTTTGAGTCCCTCAGCCCATTTTCTGCTCTTTCATTCCATTTTTGGGTCCCTCAGCCCATTTTGGAGTCCCTCAGCACATTTTCGGGTCCCTCAGTTCATTTTTGGTTTGGTAAAGCATTTTTGGTTTTCTCACCCATTTTTGGGTTCCTCAATCCTTTTTTTGTGTTCCTCAGTCCATTTTTGGCTTCCTCAGCACATTTTGGGGGTTCCTCAATTCATTTTTGGTTTTTTCTATCCATTTTTTGGTCCATCAGCCCATTTTTGGGTTCCTCAATCTATTTTTGGATCCCTCAGCCCATTTTGGATTTCCTAAGCCCATTTTTGGGTCCCTCAATACATTCTTGGGTATCTCAGCCCATTGCTGGGTTCCTCAATCCGATTTTGGAATTCTCAGCCCATTTTTAGGCTTTTCAGACCATTTTGGGGTTCGCCAATCCATTTTTGTTTTTTTTAATCCATGTCTTGGTCACTCAGCCCATTTTGGGGTTTCTCAGCCTATTTTTCTATTCCTCGAACTATTTTTGGTTTTCTCAAACCATTTTCGGGTTCCTCAATCCATTTTTGGGTTCTTCAGTCCATTTTTTGGTTTCTCAGCCCATTATGGGGTTCCTCAATCTGTTTTTTATTTTCTCATTGCACTTTTGGTTTTCTCAGCCCATTTTTTGTTTCCTCAATCCATTTTTGGATTCCTCAGTCAAGTTTTGGGTTCCTCAGCCCATATTTGTCTCTCTCTTTCCATTTTTGGATCCCTCAGCCCATTTTTGGGTACCTCAATCCATTTTAGGTTTTCCCAGTCCATTTTTGGGTTCCTTAGCCCATTTATGGGTTCCTAAATCTATATTTGGGTTGCCCAGGACATTTTTGGTTTCTCAGTCCATTTTTGGTCCCTCAGCCCATTTTTGGTTCTCTCAATACATTTTTGGTTTTTCCCCGCCCAAATTTCAATTTCCAAGCCTTTTTTTGTGTTTCTCAGCACATTTTTTGTCTCTCAATCCTTTTTTGGGTTCCTCAGCCCATTTTTGGTTTTTTCAATCCATTTTTGGGTTTCTCTATCCATTTTTGTGTTCCTCAGTCCATTTTTGGGTTCCTGAATCCATTTTTGGGTTTCCCAGTGCATTTTCTGATTTCTCAGTCCATTTTTAGGTTTCTCAATGCATTTTGGGGTTCCTCAATGCATTTTTTATGGTTTCTAAGCCCATATTTGAGTTCCTCAATCCATTTTGGTCTGCCCAAGACATTTTTGGTTTCTCAGTCAGTTTTTGATCTTTCAGCTCAGTTTTGGTTTCCTCAATCCATTTTTGGTCTGCCCAAGACATTTTTGGTTTCTCAGTCAGTTTTTGATCTTTCAGCTCAGTTTTGGTTTCCTCAATCCAGTTTTGGGTTCCTCAATCCATGTCTTGGTCACTCAGCCCATTTTTGGGTTTCTCAGCCTATTTTTTAGTTCCTCAATCCATTTATGGGTTCCTCAATCCATTTTTGGGTTTCTCAGCCCCTTTTTGGGTTCCTCATGCCATTTTGGGGTTCCTCAGTCCGTCATTGAGTTCCTCAATACAGTTTTGGTTCCCTTGGCCCATTTTTGGGGTTTTTCAATCTTTTTTTTGGTTTCCCAGCCCATTTTTGGGTTCCTCAAACTATTTTTGGGTTCCGGAGTCCATTTTTGGGTTTTACAGTCGATTTTTGGCTTCCTCAGTTCATTTTTCGGTTTACAATCCTTTTTTGGTTTCGTCAATCTATTTTTTTAGTTTTCGTCTATCCATGTCTTGGTCACTCAGCCCATTTTTCGGTTCCTCAGTCTATTTTTGGATTCCTGAATCCATTTTTGGGTTTCCCAGTCCATTTTTTGATTTCTCAGTCCATTTTTAGGTTTCTCAATGCATTTTGGGGTTCCTCAATGCATTTTTTATGGTTTCTAAGCCCATATTTGTGTTCCTCATTCCATTTTTGGTTTGCCCATGACATTTTTGGTTTCTCAGTCTGTTTTTGATCCTTCAGCTCATATTTTTTTCCTCAATCCAGTTTTGGGTTCCTCAGTTAGTTTTGGGGTTTCTTAATACATTTTTGGGTCCCGCAGCCCATTTTTAGGTTTCCAAGCCTTTTTTTGGGTTCCTGCAGCCCATTTTTGGGTCCCTCAGCCCATTTTTTATATCCTCAATCCATTTTTGAGTCCCTCAGACCTTTTTTTGCTCTCTCATTCCGTTTTTGGGTCGCTCAGCCCATTTCTGGGTTCCTCAATCCTATTTTGGGTTTCTCAGCCCATTTTTAGGCTTTTCAGACCATTTTTGGGGTTCGTCAATCCATTTTGGGGGTTTTTCAATCCATGTCTTTGTCTCTCAGCCCGTTTTGGGGTTTCTCAGCCTATTTTTCGATTCCTCAAACTATTTTTGGTTTTCTCAACCTATTTTGGGGTTCCTCAATCCATGTCTTGATCACTCAGTCCATTTTTGGTTTCTCAGCCCATTTTTTGGATTTTCAGACTATTTTTGGGTCCCTCAATCCATTTTTGTTTTCCTCAATCCATTTTTGGGTCCCTCAGCCAGTTTTTGGTTTCTCAATATATTTTTGGATGTCCCAGGACATTTTTGGCTTCCTCAATCCATTTCTGGGTTCCTCAATCCATTTTTGGTGTCGTAGGACATTTTTGGGTCTTGCAGCACATTTTTGGGTTCCTCAATCTATTTTTGGGTTCCTCAGTCCATTTTATGGGTTTCCCAGTCGATTTTTGGCTTCCTCAGTCCATTTTTAGGTTTACAATCCATTTTTGGTTTCGTCAATCTGTTTTTTAGTTTTCGTCTATCCATGTCTTGGTCACACAGCCCATTTCTGGGTTCCTCAGTCCATTTCTGGGTTTCCCAGTCCATTTTTTGATTTCTCGGTCCATTTTTAGGTTTCTCAATTCATTTTTGCGTTCCTCAATCCATTTTTTATGGTTTCTCAGCCCATATTTGAATTCCTCAATCCATTTTTGTTTTCCCATGACATTTTTGGTTTCTCAGTCTGTTTTTGATCTTTCAGCTCATTTTTGTTTCCTCAATCCAGTTTTGGGTTCCTCAATCCATGTCTTGGTCACTCAGCCCATTTTTGGGTTTCTCAGCCTATTTTTTAGTTCCTCCAACCATTTATGGGTTCCTCAATCCATTTTTGGGTTCCTAAGTCCATTTTGGGTCCCGCAGCCCATTTTTGGTTCCTCAATCCATTTTTGGGTGTCCCAGGACATTTTTGGGTTCCTCCATCCATTTTTGGGTTCCTCACTCTGTTTTTGCGCTTCTCATGCCGTTTCTGGGTTCCTCAGACCATCATTGGGTTCCTCAATTCATTTTTGGGTCCTGCAGCCAATTTGTGGGTCCCTTAGCCCATTTTGGGGGTTTTTCAATCTATTTTTTTTGTTTCCCAGCCTATTTTTGCGTTTCTCAGTCCATTTTTTGGTTCCTCAATCCAATTTTGGGTTTCTCAGCCCATTTTTAGGCTTTCCAGACCATTTTGGGGGTTCGTCAATCCATTTTTGGGGTTTTTTAATCCATGTCTTGTTCACTCAGTCCATTTTTGGGTTTCTCAGCCTACTTTTGGATTCCTCGAACCATTTTTGGTTTTCTCAGCCCATTTTTGGGTTCCTCAATACATTTTTGCGTCCTGCAGCCTTTATGGGTTTCCAGTCCATTTTTGGGTTTCTCAATCCATTTTTTAATTCCTCATTCCTTTTTGGGTCCCTCAACCCATTTTTGAGTTCCTTAAACTTTTTTTGGATTCTTCAATCTATTTTTGGGTTTCCAATCTCATTTTTGGGTTTCTCAGCCCATTTTTGTGTTTCTCAATTCATTTTTGCTTTCCTCAGTGGACTTTTGGGTTTCTCAGACCATTTTTGGTATCCTCAATCCTTTTTTTGGTTCCTCAGTCCATTTTTGGTTTAATCAGCCCATTTTTGATATCCTCAATCTATTTTTGAGTCCCTCAGCCCATTTTTTGCTCTTTCATTCCATTTTTGGGTCCCTCAGCCCATTTTGGAGTCCCTCAGCACATTTTCGGGTCCCTCAGTTCATTTTTGGTTTGGTAAAGCATTTTTGGTTTTCTCACCCATTTTTGGGTTCCTCAATCTCCTTTTTTTGTGTTCCTCAGTCCATTTTTGGCTTCCTCAGCACATTTTGGGGGTTCCTCAATTCATTTTTGGTTTTTTCTATCCATTTTTTGGTCCATCAGCCCATTTTTGGGTTCCTCAATCTATTTTTGGATCCCTCAGCCCATTTTGGATTTCCTAAGCCCATTTTTGGGTCCCTCAATACATTCTTGGGTATCTCAGCCCATTGCTGGGTTCCTCAATCCGATTTTGGAATTCTCAGCCCATTTTTAGGCTTTTCAGACCATTTTGGGGTTCGCCAATCCATTTTTGTTTTTTTTAATCCATGTCTTGGTCACTCAGCCCATTTTGGGGTTTCTCAGCCTATTTTTCTATTCCTCGAACTATTTTTGGTTTTCTCAAACCATTTTCGGGTTCCTCAATCCATTTTTGGGTTCTTCAGTCCATTTTTTGGTTTCTCAGCCCATTATGGGGTTCCTCAATCTGTTTTTTATTTTCTCATTGCACTTTTGGTTTTCTCAGCCCATTTTTTGTTTCCTCAATCCATTTTTTGATTCCTCAGTCAAGTTTTGGGTTCCTCAGCCCATATTTGTCTCTCTCTTTCCATTTTTGGATCCCTCAGCCCATTTTTGGGTACCTCAATCCATTTTAGGTTTTCCCAGTCCATTTTTGGGTTCCTTAGCCCATTTATGGGTTCCTAAATCTATATTTGGGTTGCCCAGGACATTTTTGGTTTCTCAGTCCGTTTTTGGTCCCTCAGCCCATTTTTGGTTCTCTCAATACATTTTTGGTTTTTCCCCGCCCAAATTTCAATTTCCAAGCCTTTTTTTTGTGTTTCTCAGCACATTTTTTGTTTCTCTATCCATTTTTGGGTTCCTCAACCCATTTTTGGGTTCCTCAATCCATTTTTGGGTCCTGCAGCCATTATGGGTTTCCCAGTTTATTTTTGGGTTTATCAATCCATTTGGGTTTGTCAATCTATTTTTTAGTTTTCTGAGTGCATTTTTAGGTTCCTCGATCCATTTTTGCGTTCCTCAATCCATGTCTGGGTCCCTCAGCCCATTTTTGGGTTTCTCAGCCTATTTTTTGATTCCTCGAACCATTTTTGGTTTTCTCAACCCATTTTTGGGTTCCTCGAAAGCATTTTTGGGTTCCTCTATTTATTTTTGGGTTACTCAATCCATTCTTGGGTTCCTCAATACATTTTTGGGTTGCCCAGGACATTTTTGGGTCTTGCAGCACATTTTGGGCTTCCGCAATCTATTTTTGGCTTCCTCAGTGCATTTTTAGGTTTACAATGCATTTTTGGTTTCGTCAATCTATTTTTTTGGTTTCCTCTCTTCATTTTTTTTCCTCAATCCATTTTTGGGTTCCTCAAACCAAGTCTTGGTCACTCAACTCATTTTTGAGTTTGTCAGCCTATTTTTGGATTCCTCGATCTATTTTTTGTTTTCTCAACCCATTTTGGGGTTCCTCAATCCATTTTTCGATCCCTCAGCCCATTTTTGGGTCCCTCAATTTTTTTTGGGTCCCTCAGGCCATTTCTGGGTTCCTCAATTCATTTTTGGGTTCGTCAGCACATTTTAGGGGTTCTTCAATCGATTTTTTTGCTTTCCCAGCCTACTTTTGGGTTTCTCAGTCCATTTTTTGGTTCCTCAATCTATTTTGGGTGCCTCAGCCCATTTTTGATTTTTTCAGCTGTTTTTGGGGTTCCTCAAACCATTTTTGGGTACCTCAATCCATTTTAGGCTTCCTCAGTCCATTTTTTGTCTACTCAGCCCATGTTTGATATCCTACAACCATTTTTGAGACCCTCAGCCCATTTTTTGCTCTCTCATTCCATTCTGGGTCCCTCAGCCCATTTTGGAGTCCCTCAGCACATTTTCGGGTCCCTCAGTTCATTTTTGGTTTGGTAAAGCATTTTTGGTTTTCTCACCCATTTTTGGGTTCCTCAATCCTTTTTTTGTGTTCCTCAGTCCATTTTTGGCTTCCTCAGCCCATTTGGGGGGTTCCTTAATCCATTTTTGGATGTCAGCCAATTTTTGGTTTCCTCAGTTCATTTTTGGTATTTTCAATCCATTTTTTGGCCCATCAGCCAATTTCTGGGTTCCTCAATCTTATTTTGGATCCCTCAGCCCATTTTTGAGTTCCTAAGTCCATTTTGGGTCCCTCAATACATTTTTGGGTCTCTCAGCCCATTTCTGGGTTCCTCAATCCGATTTTGGAATTCTCAGCCCATTTTTAGGCTTTTCAGACCATTTTGGGGTCCTCAATCCATTTTTGGGTTTTTTAATCCATGTCTTGGTCACTCAGCCCATTTTTGGGTTTCTCAGCCTATTTTTCGATTCCTCGAACTGTTTTTGGTTTTCTCAACCCATTATAGGGTTCCGCAATCCATTTTTGTGTTTCCCAGTCCATTCTTCGGTTCCTCAATCTATTTTTGGGTTGCCCAGGACATTTTTGGTTTCTCAGTTGTTTTTTGGTCCCTCAGCCCATTTTTGGTTCTCTCAGCCCTTTTTTGGGGGTTCCTCAATACATTTTTGGGTTTTCCCAGCCCAATTATCAGTTTCCAAGCCTTTTTTTGTATTTCTCAGCCCATTTTTGTGTTTCTCAATACATTTTTGGGTTCCTCAGCCCATTTTTGTTTTTTTCAATCCATTTTTGGGTTTCTCAATCCATTTTTGGGTTCCTCAATCTATTTTTGGGTCCCGCAGCCGTTATGGGTTTCCCAGTCCATTTTTCGGTTTCTCAATCCATTTGAGTACGTCAATCTATTTTTTGGTTTCCTCTGTCCATTTTTAGGTTCCTCAATCCATGTCTGGGTCACTCAGCCCATTTTTGGGTTTCTCAGCCTATTTTTGGATTCCTCGAACCATTTCTGTTTTTCTCAACCGATTTTTTAGTTCCTCGATCCATTTTTGGGTTCTTCAGTCCATTTTTGGGTTTCTCAGCCCATTTTTGGCTGTCTCAATCTATTTTTTATGGTTCCTCAATCCATTTTTGGGTTCCTCAACCCATTATGGGGTTCCTCAATCAGTTTTTTGGGTTCCTCAGTACATTTTTGTTTTCCTCAGTCCATGTTTGTGTTCCTCAGCCCATTTTTCATATCTTCAATCTATTTTTTAGTCCCTCAGACCATTTTTTGCTCTCTCATTCCATTTTTGGGTCCCTCAGCCCATTTTGGAGTCCCTCAGCACATTTTCGGGTCCCTCAGTTCTTTTTTGGTTTGGTCAAACTCTTTTTGGCTTTCTCACCCATTTTTGGGTTCCTCAATCCATTCTTTTTTATTCTCAGCCTTTTTTTGATTTTCTGAGTCCATTTTTGGGTTCCTTAGCCTGTTTTGGGGGTTCCTGAATCGATTTTTGGGTTCAAGAGCCCATTTTTGGTGTTCCTCAATACATTTTTGCGTCAGTAAGCCTATTTTTGCGTTCCTCAATTCATTTTTGTTTTTTTCAATCCGTTTTTTGGTCCATCAACCCATTTTTGGGTCCCTCGATATATTTTTGTTTCCCTCAGGCCATTTCTGGGTTCCTCAATTCATTTTTGGGTTTCTCAATCCATTTTTGGGTTCCTCAATCCATTTTTTTATCCCGCTGCTGTTATGGGTTTCCCAATTTTTTGGGGGGGTTTCTCAATCCATTTGGGTTCGTCAATCTATTTTTTGGTTTCCTCAGTCCATTTTTGGGTTCCTCAATCCATGTCTGGGTCACTCAGCCCATTTTTGGGTTTCTCAACCTATGTTTGGATTCCTCGAACCATTTTTGGTTTTCTCAACCCATTTTTGGGTTCCTCGAATGCATTTTTGAGTTCCTCTATTTATTTTTGGGTTCCTTAATCCATTCTTGGGTTCCTCAATCCATTTTTTGGTTGCCCAGGATATTTTTGGGTCTTGCAGCACATTTTTGGGTTCCGCAATCTATTTTTGGCTTCCTCAGTGCATTTTTAGGTTTACAATGCATTTCTGGTTTCATCAATCTATTTTTTTGTTTTCCTCAGTTCATTTTTTTTTTTCCTCAATCCATTTTTGGGTTCCTCAAACCATGTCTTGGTCACTAAGCTCATTTTTGGGTTTGTCAGCCTATTTTTGCATTCCTCGCTCCATTTTTGGTTTTCTCAACCCATTTTTAGGTTCCTCAATCCATTTTGGGGTTTCTCAGTCCATTTTTGGGTTCCTCAATTCATTTTTGGTTCAGTCAGCCAATTTTTGGGCTCCTCAATTCATTTTTGTTTTTTTTCAATGCATTTTTTGGTCCATCATCCCATTTTTGGGTTCCTCAATCCATTTTTGCATCCCTCTAGCTTATTTTGGGGTTCTTAAGCCAATTTTTTTGGTCCCTCAGGCCATTTCTGGGTTCCTCATTTCATTTTTGGGTTCGTCAGCCCATTTTTGGACTTCTTCATTCTATTTTTTTGCTTTTCCAGCCCATTTTTGCTTTCCTCAGTCCATTTTTTGGGTTTCCCAGTCGATTATTTACTTTCTCAGTCCATTTTTAGGTTTCTCAATCCATTTTTGGGTTCGTCAATCTATTTTTTGGTTTCCTCAGTCCTTTTTTGGGTTTCCCCAGACCATTTTTGGGTTCCTCAATCCATTTTGGGGTTCCTCAATCCATGTCTTGGTCACTCAGCCCATTTCTGGGTTTCTCAGTCTATTTTTTATGGTTCCGCAATTCATTTTTGTGTTCCTCTGCCCATTATGGGGTTCCTCAATCCATTTCTGGTTTTGGGTTCCTCAGTCCATTTTTGTATTCCTCAGCCCATTTTTGATATCTTCAATCTGTTTTTGAGTCACTCAGACCATTTTTTGCTCTCTCATTCAATTTTTTGGGTCGCTCAGCCCATTTTGGAGTCCCTCAGCACATTTTCGGGTCCCTCAGTTCTTTTTTGGTTTGGTCAAACTCTTTCTGGATTTCTCATCCATTTTTGGGATCCTCAATCCATTTTTTTTTTACTCTAAGATCATTTTTGTGTTTCTGAGTCCATTTTTGGGTTCCTCAGCCAATATGGGGGTTCCTCAATCGATTTTTGGGTTCATCAGCCCATTTTGGGTGTTCTTCAATACATTTTTGGGTCATTTGAGGCTACAGCATCCCTTAGTGCTAGCACAGAGAAGCTAGTAATGGAGTCTTTCAACCACAAACCCTGGAACACAGAAAAAGCAGGCCTTGGACTCCATTAAAGCACAGCGAGAGCAGCATGTACGAGGTCATGGAAAGGACACTTTGTGGGTAGTTGGAGCAGCTTGAAACCGTCCAATAAGGATCTGACTGGCAAAGGTAGAAGTTGCTAACAAGAGACTTGATAAGGTCTATCGGACTGTAGTGTCATACCGTAAAGACTTGAGAACTGTGCAAAGCTTTCACTAATATCCAATTAGCTTGTAATGTGATGTATGTAATAATGTAATCATCCAATCAGTAGTGAACACGCTTGTTTTAGCCTTAGCTTTATAAGTATATATATCGACCTTTTGCAAAAATAAAGTTGGATGTTGTTTGCATCAAACTGGTCCCCGTCTCCCACTGCGACAAATGGTGACCCTGACGTGATTCGGCTAATGAAGATTCCGGTCGCAGGTCTCCAAGGACTGCATTAAAGAATCGGCGGCTGAAAGAGAAGCCGGCCCTGAGGGAGCGCACTCCTCACACACCTCCTCGCGATTGATAGGTGAGCTTGGAGAAACTATCCTACTATGGGTTCTGTTAACTCTAGTGAGGAACGAGACGTATATAATACTTTAAAGAGCCTCCTTAATAGAGATGGCAAGTCCGTCTCTGGCCATGACCTGAAAGCTCTTTTAAGATGGACTAAGGAAAATTTCCCTGATGTTAATGCCTTGATAATTTTTGAACCAGACTTTTGGGACCGTGTAGGAATTAAATTGTGGGATATTAGCACGAAAGGCAACTTAGATGTTGCGAAACTACTACCTCCGTGGCGCATAGTTTTCGAGAGAATTAAGGCAAAAGACTCCTCTCCTACAACAAAAACAGATAAACCCTCTCCGTGCCTGTCCGCGCTTCCCGAGCCAACGGTGTTAGCCGTGTCGTACCCCTCTGAGCCTGATTCTTTTGACCCTGGTCCAATTAATCCATCAGAAGAACCTAATCTTTACCCTGACGACTGTGATAATGACCCGAGAAATGTTTGGGCGGCAATTAAAGCTGACGCGGAAAGGGCAGGAGAAATGGAAATATCATGCAAGATTTATATTCCTCCGAGACCCTCGGCTAATGAATCCCGCAAAAGCAAACGCCATGTAGTCGCTCCTGTCTTGTATCCAGGGAGGGGGGACCCACAATGGACTGCCTTAGGTTTTTCTATTGTTAAAGAACTCCGTAGGACGGCTGCCGATCATGGTTTAGGATCGCATTATTTTCAGGGACTTTTCACTTCTATATGTGAAAGCCATACGTTTACTCCATACGATTTGAAATCGCTGGCCTCATTACTACTTAATCCTTCACAGCAACTTTTATGGGAATCGAACTGGAAAAGGGGGGCAGAAAGGTTAGCACAGCGATATGCTGCGGGAGAGAATCCAGCATTACGGGCTGTTACTATCGATCATCTTATGGGAACCCGACAGTTTACCGAACCAGCTCAGCAGGCTAGAGAAATTCCCAGAGAAGCCTTAAATGAGAATACTCAGATAGTGAAACAAGCTCTTTTAAAAATACCCGATACTGATAAGCCTCAAAAAGCTTTTACTGCAATAATCCAGGGTCCGAAAGAGCCGTACATGGACTTTATTGCTAAATTGCAACAGGCATTAGAAAAACAGGTAGATAATGTGGATGCTCGAAATATTATCCTTCTTCAATTGGCAGTGGAAAATGCTAATGTGGACTGTAAAAAATTATTAAAAACATTGCCAAATCCTTCTCCTACATTGGTGGAAATGATGGAGGCATGTAACCGGTTTGGAACTGCCGAACATAAATATGAAGTCATGGCTGCTGCCTTCGCAGCATCCCGACCATTCGACCAGAAACAGGCACCAATTCAACCCCCAGGAATAATCTCTACATGTTACGGGTGTGGCAGGACTGGGCATTCGCAAAAGAACTGTAGAAGTAGACTTTCTGTTCCTGTCTGCCCAAGATGTCGCAAGGGTCGACATTATGTTAATCAATGTCATTCCCGGTGGGATCTAGATGGTAACCCTTTGTCAGCCCGCCAATCTACAATACAGGGAAACGGGAGACAGAGCGCGGGGCGGCGCCGCGCTCCGACAACAAATTACTTGCCGACATCCAGCCCTTTCCCGACACCAACGCAACAACCATCACGACCTCCACAACCGATGCCAGCTACTCCGACACCAATGTCTTATACCGGGCAACAACCGGGAGCGCAGGCTTGGATCTCTCAACAGCCAATGATGTTACATTGACAGACTCCTCAGTTCACCTTATACCAACAACAGCAAAGGGGCCATTACCTAGAGGACTTGTAGGGCTTATAATAGGAAGATCGTCAATGACCCTGTCTGGTCTTTTTATCCTCCCGGGAGTCATTGACTCTGATGCGATAGACATTGTTATAATGACCTGGACTCCGACGCCACCTTGTGTCGTCCCGAAGAATAGTCGTATTGCACAACTTCTATTAATACAAGGAGAGGCGGATCAAATTACTTCCTCTCAATTAAAAAGACAAGGAGCATTTGGATCTACGGGACCTCCACAAATTCTATGGACTCATTATATTGGAAATGATAGACCTTTAATTACGTGCAATGTTTATAGTGGGTCTGATCGAATCACCATTTCTGGAATTATTGACACTGGGGCTGATGTTTTATCTAAATCTAAATGGCCACCTAGCTGGCCTCTTACACAGACTGCGTCGTCACTTGCAGGAGTGGGGGGCACTGGAACAAGTTTCCAGAGCCAACAGCATGTTCAAATAATAGGGCCTCAGGGGCATGCAGTAACCGTCAAACCTTTTATTTGTCAAATCCCTTTGAATTTATGGGGACGAGATGTGTTGTCACAATGGGGTTTGCGACTTGAAACGCCTTTTTGATTATGGCCACTGATGATAGACACAGAGTCCCAAAATTAAAATGGAAAACGGAGAATCCAGTATGGGTTAATCAGTGGTCGTTACCAATGGAAAAACTCTGTGCACTCAGACAACTTGTACAGGAACAATTACAAAAGGGACATTTAGTCCCCACATTTAGTCCATGGAATACCCCTGTTTTTGTAATAAGAAAGAAAAATGGGAATTGGCGGTTGTTACATGATCTCAGACGAGTCAATGCTGTAATGGAACCTATGGGAGCATTACAACCAGGCTTGCCTTCACCAACAATGATACCCAGGGAATGGTCAATGATAATTATTGATCTTAAAGATTGCTTTTTTGATATTCCATTACATCCTGATGATGCACCTAAATTTGCCTTCTCAATATCCTCTGTTAATATGGGAGAACCTTTGCTTAGGTATCATTGGACTGTATTGCCACAAGGTATGAAAAATAGTCCTACTATCTGTCAGTGGTATGTAGCCCAGGTTTTGGCTCCGGTCCGAGGCAAGGTCCCAAGGGCCCTGATCTATCATTATATGGATGACATCTTGCTTGCAACAGAAAAGGAGCCAGAGTTAGAAAGCACATTTAAAGAAATGACTACTGCACTAAGTGCAGCTGGACTAAAAATATCACCCGAAAAGATACAACGACAGGATCCATGGAAATATTTATGCTGGAAAATATCCAGACAAAAAATCTCTCCACAAAATTTGGCGATTGATGCATCCATCACTACTCTCCATGACGTACAGAAATTATTGGGCACTATAAACTGGTTATGTCCTTTATTAGGAATCTCTAATTCGGATCTTTCTCCGTTATTTAATATGTTAAGAGGGGATACGGATCTTACAGCTCCCCGATCCCTGACTTCTGAAGCAAAAGAAGCCTTGGACAAAGTCGGACAGGCTATTATGCAAAGACAAGCAATGAGATGGGAGCCATACTTACCCCTCAATCTCGCTATCATTCGAGATGATATCAAATTTTCAGGCCTCATTTTTCAATGGGACACAGCATTATCAGAACCATTGTTAATGTTAGAATGGGTTTTCTTGCCTTTCCAAGCTTCAAAAACTATCTCTCAACAGATTGAAATGATTTCTGATATAATAATGAGAGCGAGACACAGAATTTTTACTATTGCTAGTAGAGATTTTTCCTTTATTTTTATACCATTTACTGAGACCTATCTTGACTTTGTTGTTCAACACAGTTTTTCTTTCCAGGTGGCTATCTTGAATTTTACAGGACAATTTTCTAATCATTATCCGCCTTCAAAACTTTTGCATGCTTTTCTGCCACTTGTCGAGATTCCACGACTTTCTTCAACTCCTTTACAAGCACTCACTGTTTTTACAGATGGATCTTCTGCATCCCATAAAGCCGTCGTTACTTAGCAGGATTCAGGAGGAACCTGGAACTCTGATATCACATATCACCCTGGATCCTCCCAAATAGTAGAACTTGCGGCGGCAGTCCGAGCCTTTCAACTATTTTCAGATGTTTCATTTAATCTGATTACAGATTCAGCATATGTGGCAGGAATAGTTCAACGAGCAGAACAGTCTGCTCTGAAACAACTTTCTCACTCCCTTTTATATTCTCTGTTGCTGCAATTAATCTCTTTACTCAATGTTCGTATACATTCCTATTTTGTGTTACATATTCGATCGCATACTTCTCTTCCAGGTTTTTTGGCAGAAGGAAATCAGAGAGCAGATAGACTCACGTTACCTGTTACTGTTTTACCTAACAATTTTGCACAAGCTCGGCTACACCATTCCTTCTTCCATACTAATGCAAGGGGACTTCGCAAAGAGTTTAATTTATCTAATCAACAGGCCGCTGATATTGTTTCTTCTTGCCCAGATTGTCAGCATCATACTATTGTCTCTAATGCACATGGTACTGTACCCCGTGGCCTTAACAGTTTGGAAATCTGGCAGACCGATGTAACACACTTTCCTGAATTTGGACGCCAGAAATATTTACATGTTTCCATAGATACTTTTTCAGGCACTATTTATGCCTCTTGCCATACTGGGGAAATGGCTAAAGATGTTAAATGACATTTTTTACGAGCTTTTGCTTCTCTTGGTGTTCCAAAACAAGTAAAAACGGATAATGGTCCTGCATATCTTTCTCGTTCACTGCAAACCTTTTTTGCTGAGTGGGGAATAAAACATGTTACAGGAATCCCATATTCCCCTACTGGACAAGCAATAGTAGAAAGGGCTCATCAAACACTCAAATCTCTCCTACTTAAACAAAAAGGGGGAACTGGAGTCTTAACAATACCGGAAGAAAGAGTACTCAAAGCTCTGTATACTCTAAACTTTCTCAATTGCACATCTGCGGACATACCTCCAATTGCTAAACATTTTGTTAAAAATAACCTTTTTCAATTTCAGGAGCGACCCTTAGTTCTGGTTCGGGATCTAGAAACAGGACTCAATAAAGGTCCATGCGAACTAATTACATGGGGAAGGGGATACGCTTGTGTCTCTACAGACTCAGGACCCAGATGGTACCCCGCAAGAAACATACGCCCTACAAGAACTCATCGTCAGAAGCATGATCTTCCCTTTCATTATCACTTGTTTCCAGGAAGGTATGGCATTTACACTACCAAAAGAAAATGTTTGGATCACTTTGGCTAACACATCGGGACTACAGTCTATTTGCATTGCAACAGCTAATCCTCAAAACCCTTTCTCTACATGTTTAGTGGGGGTCCCCATTGATCAATGGCCGATACCACAGAATCAAAAGGTGATAGCAAATGGCACAGGTTGTGTAGACAACTGGGATGGTTGGGTTGCATACTTACCTCCATCCAATTTGGAACCTCAAGAATTAGAATTATTAGGTTCTATAAAAATGGATTACTACTTGCAATTCAATTACACAGGAAAGAATCAGTCTAGAGCTTGGAGTGTAAATCCCATACATACTGTCTTTACTAATGCATCTGCTTGGTGCAATTACATCTCTCCAAACATCTCAAAGTCAGCAAACTTACCCCTTCTCTTACCCCCGGGAATCTTTTTAGTTTGCGGAGATCGAGCATGGCCGGCCATTCCTTCACACATTAAAGGTGGACCATGCTCAATAGGTAAACTTTCCCTATTAGCACCAAATGATAGTACAATTCTACAATGGCGGAAAAGATATCACCACCGTAGAAGTGTACATGCCTTTTCTAGTGATTGTGATGACAGTGTTAAAATCTGGAATTCTGCTCAGATCATTGCCGCATCAGCATTGGCAACAGGGGTAGCCTCAGCACAATCACCAGTGACATTAAAAAAGTTAGGTTGTTGGCTTGCAAAACAAACTAATGCAACTAGCCTAGCACTAACAAGCTTGCTAATGGATGTCGATAGTATTAGGCATGCAACTTTGCAGAACCGTGCAGCAATAGACTTTTTGCTTTTAGCGCATGGTCACGGTTGTGAAGATTTCAATGGAATGTGTTGTATGAATTTGTCTGACCATTCTGAGTCCATCCATGCAGCCATCCAACAGCTGAAACGAGGAGTGAAACGCCTGCAATTGGAAGATAATTGGGACTGGTTTGACAAGCTGTTTTCTGGGTGGGGGTTGACTGGATGGATTCGAAGTTTATTGAAAACCGTTTGTTATGTTTTACTTGTATTTTTGTTTTTGTTAGTATTATTACCCTGTATTTTGCAATGTTTTCAATGACTGATCGATCGCGCTGTTAAGAGAGTCTTTATGGTACAAACGGAAGGGGGAATTGAGGCTACAGCATCCCGTAGTGCTAGCACAGAGAAGCTAGTAATGGAGTCTTTCAACCACAAACCCTGGAACACAGAAAAAGCAGGCCTTGGACTCCATTAAAGCACAGCGAGAGCAGCATGTACGAGGTCATGGAAAGGACACTTTGTGGGCAGTTGGAGCAGCTTGAAACCGTCCGATAAGGAGCTGACTGGCAAAGGTAGAAGTTGCTAACAAGAGACTTGATAAGGCCTATCGGACTGTAGTGTCATACCGTAAAGACTTGAGAACTGTGCAAAGCTTTCACTAATATCCAATTAGCTTGTAATGTGATGTATGTAATAATGTAATCATCCAATCAGTAGTGAACACGCTTGTTTTAGCCTTAGCTTAATAAGTATATATATCGACCTTTTGCAAAAATAAAGTTGGACGTTGTTTGCATCAAACTGGTCCCCGTATCCCACTGCGACAGTCAGTCAGCCAATTTTTGCGTTCCTCAATTCATTTTTGTTTTTTTCAATCCGTTTTTTGGTCCATCAACCCATTTTTTTGGGTCCCTCAATATATTTTTGGGTCCCTCAGGCCATTTCTGGGCTCCTCAATTCATTTTTGGGTTCGTCAGCCCATTTTTGGGTGTCCCAGGACATTTTTGGGTTCCTCAATCCATTTTTGGGTTCCTCAATCCATGTCTGGGTCACTCAGCCCATTTAAGGGTTTCTCAGCCTATTTTTGGATTTCTCGAACAATTTCTGGTTTTCTCAACCGATTTTTGGGTTCCTCAAAGCATTTTTGGGTTCCTTAGCCCATTATGGGGTTCCTCAATCTGTTTTTGGGTTCCTCAGTACATTTTTGTGTTCCTCAGCCCATTTTTGATATCTTCAATATATTTTTGAGTCCCTCAGACCATTTTTTGCTCTCTCATTCCATTTTTTGGTCCCTCAGCCCATTTTGGAGTCTCTCAGCACATTTTTGGGTCCCTCAGTTTTTTTTTGGTTTGGTCAAACTATTTTTGGCTTTCTCACCCATTTTTGGGTTCCTCAATCCATTTTTTTTGATTCGCAGCCCATTTTTGAGTTTCTGAGTCCATTTTTGGGTTCCTCAGCACGTTTTGGGGGTTCCTCAATCGATTTTTGGGTTAGTCTGCCCATTTTTGGTGTTCCTCAATACCTTTTTGGGTCAGTCAGCCAATTTTTGCGTTCCTCACTTCATTTTTGTTTTTTTAATGTGTTTTTTGGTCCATCAACCCATTTTTGGGTTCCTCAATCCATTTTTGGATCCCTCAGCCCATTTTGGGATTCTTATGCCCATTTTTGGGTCCCTCAATATAGGTTTGGGTAATTCAGGCCATTTCTGTGTTCCTCAATTCATTTTTGGGTTTGTCAGTCCATTTTTGGGGTTCTTCAATCCATTTTATTGCTTTCCCAGCCCATTTTTGGGTTTCTCAATCCATTTCGGGTCCCTCAGCCCATTTTTGGATTTCTCAGCCGACTTTTGCATTCCTCAAACCATTTTTGGTTCCTCAATCCATTTTTGGGTGTCCCAGACGATTTTTTTGTTCCTCAGTCCGTTTTTTGGGATTCTCAACCCATTTTTGGGTTCCTCAATCCATTTTTGTTTTGCCCATGACATTTTTGATTTCTCAGTCCGTTTTTGGTCTTTCAGCCCATGTTTGGTTCTCTCAGCCCATTTTTGGGGATTCCTCAATACATTTTTGGGTTTTCCCAGCCCAATTTTAAGTTTCGAAGGCTTTTTTTGGGTTTCTCAGATCATTTTTTGTGTTTCTCAATCCATTTTTGCTTTCCTCAGTGGACTTTTGGGTTTCTCAGACCATTTTTGGTTTTGGCAATCCATTTCTGGGTTCCTCAGTACATTTTTGGTTTATTCAGCCCATTTTAGATATCCTCAATTTATTTTTAAATCACTCAGCCCATTTTTTTGCTCTCTCATTCAATTTCTGGGTCCCTCAGCCCATTTTGGAGTCCCTCAGCACATTTTCGGGTCCCTCAGTTCATTTTTGGTTTGGTAAACCATTTTTTATTTTCTCACCCATTTTTGGGTTCCTCAGTCCATTTTTTGTGTTCTTCAGTCCATTTTTGGCTTCCTCAGCCCATTTTGGGGGTTCCTCAATCCATTTTTGAGTCAGTCAGCCAATTTTTGGGTTCCTCAATTAATTTTTGTTTTTTTTTCAATCCATTTTTTGGTCCATCAGCTCATTTTTGGGTTCCTCAATCTTTTTTTTGGATCCCTCAGCCCATTTTGGATTTCCTAAGTCCATTTTTGGGTCCCTCGATACATTTTTGGGTCTCTCAGCCCATTTCTGGGTTCCTCATTCCAATTTTGGGATTCTCAGCCCATTTTTAGGCTTTTCAGAACATTTTTGGGGTCCTCAATCCATTTTTGGGTTCCTCAATCCATGTCTTGGTCACTCAGCCCATTTTGGGGGGTTCCTCAATACATTTTTGGGTTTTTTAATCCATGTCTTGGTCACTCTGCCCATTTTGGGGTTTCTCAATCTATTTTTGATTTCCTCATTGCACTTCTGGGTTTCTCAGCCCATTTTTTGTTCCCTCAATCCATTTTTGGGTTCCTCAGTCAATTTTTGGTTTCCTCAGCCCATATTTTTATCTCTCATCTCATTTTTGGGTCCCTCAGCCCATTTTGGAGTCCCTCAGCACATTTTCGGGTCCCTCAGTTCATTTTTGGTTTGGTAAACCATTTTTTATTTTCTCACCCATTTTTGGGTTCCTCAGTCCATTTTTTGTGTTCTTCAGTCCATTTTTGGCTTCCTCAGCCCATTTTGGGGGTTCCTCAAACCATTTTTGAGACAGTCAGCCAATTTTTGGGTTCCTCAATTAATTTTTGTTTTTTTCAATCCATTTTTTGGTCCATCAGCCCATTTTTGGGTTCCTCAATCTTTTTTTTGGATCCCTCAGCCCATTTTGGATTTCCTAAGTCCATTTTTGGGTCCCTCGATACATTTTTGGGTCTCTCAGCCCATTTCTGGGTTCCTCATTCCAATTTTGGGATTCTCAGCCCATTTTTAGGCTTTTCAGAACATTTTTGGGGTCCTCAATCCATTTTTGGGTTCCTCAATCCATGTCTTGGTCACTCAGCCCATTTTGGGGGGTTCCTCAATACATTTTTGGGTTTTTTAATCCATGTCTTGGTCACTCTGCCCATTTTGGGGTTTCTCAATCTATTTTTGATTTCCTCATTGCACTTCTGGGTTTCTCAGCCCATTTTTTGTTCCCTCAATCCATTTTTGGGTTCCTCAGTCAATTTTTGGGTTCCTCAGCCCATATTTTTCTCTCTCATCTCATTTTTGGGTCCCTCAGCCTATTTTGGAGTCCCTCAGTTCATTTTTTTGTTTGGTCAAACCATTTTTGGTTTTCTCACCCATTTTTGGGTTCCTCAATCAATTTTTGGGTTCCTCAATGCATTTTTGGGTCAGTCAGTCAATTTTTGGTTTCCTCAATTCATTTTTGTTTTTTTCAATCCCTTTTTTGGTCCATCAGCACATTTTTTGGGTTCCTCAATCCATTTTTGAATCCCTCAGCTTATTTTGGTGTTCTTAAGACCAGTTTTTTGGTCTCTCAATACATTTTTGGGTCTCTCAGCCCATTTCTGGGTTCCTCATTCCAATTTTGAAATTCTCAGCCCATTTTTAGGATTTTCAGACCATTTTTGGGGTCCTTAATCCATTTTTGGGTTTTTTAATCCATGTCTCGGTTCCTCAATGCATTTTTGGGTTCCTCAGCCTATTTTTTGGTTTTTTTCAATGAATTTTTGGGTTTCTCAATCCATTTTTGGGTTCCTCAATCCATTTTTGGGTCCCGCAGCCGTTATGGGTTTCCCAATTTTTTTTTTGGGTTTCTCAATCCATTTGCGTTCGTCAATCTATTTTTTGGATTCCTCGAACCATTTTTCGTTTTCTCAACGCATTTTTGGGTTCCTCGAATCCATTTTTGAGTTCCTCTATTTATTTTTGGGTTCCTCAATCCATTCTTGGGTCCTCAATCCATTTTTGGGTTGCCCAGGACATTTTTGGGTCTTGCAGCACATTTTAGGTTTCCGCTATCTATTTTTGGCTTCCCCAGTCCATTTTTAGGTTTACAATGCATTTTTGGTTTCGTCAATCTATTTTTTTTGTTTCCTCAGTTCATTTTTTGTTTCCTCAATCCATTTTTGGGTTCCTCAAACCATGTCTTGGTCACTCATCTCATTTTTGCATTTGGCAGCCTATTTTTGGATTCCTTGATCCATTTTTGGTTTTCTCAACCTATTTTTGGCTTCCTCAGTCCATTTTTGGATTATTCAGCCCATTTTTGATATCCCCAATCCATTTTTGAGTCCCTCAGCCCATTTTTTGCTCTCTCATTCCATTTTGGGTCCCTCAGCCCATTTTGGAGTCCCTCAGCACATTTTCGGGTCCCTCAGTTCATTTTTGGTTTGGTCAAAACATTTTTGGTTTTCTCACCCATTTTTCTGTTCCTCAATCCATGTCTTGGTCACTCAGCTCATTTTTGGGTTTTCCAGGCTAATTTTGGATTCCTCGAACCATTTTTGGTTTTCTCAACCCATTTTTGGGTTCCTCAGTCCATTTTTGGGTTCCTCAATACTTTATTTGAGTTTCTGTATTTATTTTTGGGTTCCTCAATCCATTCTTGGGTTCCGCGATCCATTTTTGGGTTGCCCAGGACATTTTTGGGTTTTGCAGCACATTTTTGGGTTCCGCAATCTCTTTTTGGCTTCCTCAGTCCATTTTTTGGTTTACAATACATTTTTGGTTTCGTCAATATATTTTTTGGTTTCCTGAGTCCCTTTTTTGTTCCCTCAATCCATTTTTGGGTTCCTCAATCCATGTCTTGGTCACTCAGCCCATTTTTGGGTTCCTCAGTCCATTTTTGGTCTTGCAGACCATTTTTGCATTCCTCAGTCAATTTTTTGGTTCCTCAATCCATTTATGGTTTTCCCAGTCCATTTTTGGAATTCTCAGTCCACTTTTAGGTTTCTCAATCCACTTTTGGGTTCCTCAATCCATTTTTGTAGTTTCTCAGCCCATGTTTGGGTTCCTCAATCCATTTTTGGCTTACCCCTAACATTTTTGGTTTCTCAGTCTGTTTTTGGTCCCTCACCTCATTTTTGGTTTCCTCAATCTATTTTTGGGTTCCTCAGTCCATTTTTGGGTTTCCCAGTTGATTATTTGCTTTCTCAGGCCATTTTTAGGTTTCTCAATCCATTTTTGGGTTCGTCAATCTATTTTTTTTGTTTCCTCAGTCTTTTATTGGGTTTCCCAGTCCATTTTTGGGTTCCTCAATCCATTTTTGGGTTCCTCAATCCATGTCTTGGTCACTCAGCCCATTTTTGGGTTTGTCAGCCTATTTTTGGATTCCTCGAACCATTTCTGTTTTTCTCAACCGATTTCTGGGTTCCTCAACCCATTTTTGCTTTTTATCAGCCCATTTTTGAGCTTCCTTATTACACTTTTTGTTCTTCAGTTCATTTTTGGGCCCTCAGGCAATTTTTGCTTTCCTCAATCCATTATTTGGTTCTGAGATCCATTCTTGGTTCCCTCAATTCATTTCTGGGTTCCTCAATCCATTTTTGAGTCCCTCAGTGCATTTCTGGTCACGCCAGCCCATTTTTGGGTTCCTCAATACATTTTTGGGTTTCTCAGCATATTTTTTTTATTTCTCCAGCCATTTTTGGGGTTCCTCAGCCCGTTTTTGAGTTTCATCAATCCATTTCTGGTTCCCTCAGGTTTTTTTCTGGTTCCTCAATTTATTTTTGGGTCCCTCAGCCCTTTTTCTGGTTCATCAATCCTATTTGGGGTTCCTCAGTCCTTTTTTGGTTTCCTCAGTCTATTTTTGGTCCCTCAGTCCATTTTTGGGTTTTTTAATTCATTTTTATGTTTCTCAGCGCATATTTTTTGTTTCTCAATCCATTTTGGAGTCCCTCAGCCTATTTTTGATTTCGCCCATCCATTTTTGTGTTCCTCAGCCCATTTTTGCTTCCCTCAGTCCATTCTTGGGTTCTGCAATCTATTTTTAGGTTGCTCAGCCCGCTTTTGGGTTCCTCAACCAATTTTTGAGTTCTTCAATCCATTTTTTTGTCTCAGCACATTTTTATGGTTTCTCAGCCCATTTTTGAGATCCCTCGTCGCAATCTTTTGTTCAGCTCATTTTTGTTCCCTCAGCCCTTTTTTGCTTCCCTCAGTCCATTTTTGGGTTCTGCAATCCATTTTTAGGTCCCTTAGCCAGTTTTTTTGTTCCTGAATCACGTTTTGGGTTCCTCAATACATTTTTGGGACCCTCAGTCCATTTTTGGTTCATTAATCCAGTATATATTTGTATTTCTCATCCCATTTTTGGGTTCCGGAATCCATTTAGAGGTCAGTAAACCCATTGTGAGATCCCTCTGCCTATTTTGATGTCACTCAGCCCATTTTTGGGTTCTTCAATCCATTTTTTAGTTTCTCAGACCATTATGCGTTTCCTCAGTTCATTTTTCGGTTCCTCAATCCATTTTTGTGTTTCTCAGATCATTTTTGAGTTTCTCAGTCCATTTTAGGTTTTTTTCAATACTTTTTTAATTCCCTCTGCCCATTTTATGATCCCTCAATCCATTTTTTGGTTCCTCAATCCATTTTTTGGTTTTCTCAGCTCATTTTTAGTTTTCTCAGCCGTTTCAGAGCTGCCTCATCCCATTTTTTGTTCTTCAGTTCATTTTTTGTCCCTCAGCAAATTTTTGCTTCACTCAGCCCATTTTTGGGTTCCGGAAACCATTTTTGCGTCCCTCTGCTAATTTTTGGGTTCCTCAATCCATTTTTGGCTTCCTCAGCCCATTTTTGGGTGCCTCGATTCAATTTTTTGGTTCCTCGGCTATTTTTTTTGATTTCTCAATCCATTTTTGGGTTCCACAGCCCATTTTGGGGTTCCTCAAACCATTTTTTGGTTCCGTAGTCACTTTTTGGTTCACTCAATCCATTTTCGGGTCCCTCGGCCCTTTTTTGCTCGTTTCTCAAACCATTTTTGGGTTCCTCAGCCTATTTTTGGGTCAGTCAAACCATTTTTGGGTCTCTCAGAGCATTTTTTGGTTCCTCAGCCCATTTTTGGGTCACTCAATCCATTTTTGGGTTTCTCAGACCATTTTTGGACCACTCAATCCTTTTTTGGGTTTCTCGGACCATTTTTGGGTTCCTCATCCTATTTTTGGGTTCCTCAATCCAAATTTGTGTTTCTCAGCCCTTTTTTTTGGTTTCCAAAGCCATTTTGGGTCACTCAGTCTATTTTTGTGTCCCTCAGTCCATTTTGGGGATTTCCAATCCATTTTTGGCTCCCTCAGTCCATTTTTGGTTCCCTCAATCCATTTTTGGGTCCCTCGGTTCTTTTTCTGGTATTTCAATTAATTTTTGGTTCCTCAGCCAATTTTTGCTTTCCTCAATTTATTTTTGGGTTCTGCGATCCATTCCTGGTTCCCTCAGTCCTTCTCTGGGTTCCTCAATCTATTTTTGAGTCCCTCAGTGCATTTTTGGTTACGTCAGCCCATTTTGGGGTTCCTCAATCCATTTTTGGGTTTCTCAGACCATTTTTGGGTTTCTCAATTCATTTTTGGGTCTCTCAGCCAAATTTTGTGGTCCTCAGCCCATTTTTGCTTCCTTCAGTTTATTTTTGGGTTCTGCAATCTATTTTTAGGTCCCTCAGCCCGTTTTTGGGTTCCTCAATCAATTTTTGAGTTCCTAAATCCATTTTTGTGTCTCAGCACGGTTTTGGGTTTCTCAGCCCATTTTTGAGATCCCTCGTCCCAAGTTTTTGTTCTTCAGTTCATTTTTGGTCCCTCAGCCCATTTTTGCTTTCCTCAATCCATTTTTGGTATCTCAATCCTTTTTGGTTCCCTCAGCTAATTTTTGAAGCCCTGAATCCATTTTTCGGTTCCTCAGCTCATTTTTGATTTCCTCAGTGCATTTTTGGGTTCCTCGATCCATTCTTGGGTCCCTCAATCCATTTCTGGATTTCTCAAATCATTTTTGAGTCCCTTAGTCTATTTCTGGGTCCATCAGCCAATTTTGAGGTCCGTCAACCCAGTTTTAGGTCCCTCCGTCCATTTTCGGTTTTCTCTGCCCATTTTTGGGTTCCTCAATCCAATTTGGGTTCCTCGGTCCATTCTTTCAGTTCCTCAATCCAATTTGGGTCTCTCAGTCAATTTTTGGGTCCCTCAGTCTATTTTTGGGTCCCTCAGCCTATTTTTGAGTTCTTCAATGAATTTTGTATTTTCTCAGTCCATTTTTTTGCTCCCCCGTCTGAATTTTTTAATCTACTCTTCATTTTTGGTTCCTCAGCCAATTTTTGCTTTCCTCAATTTATTTTTGGGTTCTGCGATCCATTCCTGGTTCCCTCAGTCCTTCTCTGGGTTCCTCAATCCATTTTTGAGTCCCTCAGTGCATTTTTGGGTACGTCAGCCCATTTTGGGGTTCCTCAATCCATTTTTGGGTTTCTCAGACCATTTTTGGGTTCCTCAATTCATTTTTGGGTCTCTCAGCCAAATTTTGTGGTCCTCAGCCCATTTTTGCTTCCTTCAGTTTATTTTTGGGTTCTGCCACCCATTTTTAGGTCCCTCAGCTTCTTTTTGGGCTCCTGAATCACGTTTTGGTTTCCTCAATCCAATTTTGGGTTCCTCAATCCACTTTTTGTTTCCTCAGCCTATTTTTGGGTTCCTCAGCCCATTTTTGGTTTCCTTGGCCCCCTTTTTTGATTTCTCAAGCCATTTTTGGACTCCTAAGCCTTTATTGGGTTTCCTCAAACCATTTATTTGTTCCTCAGACAATTTTTGGGTCCCTCAATCCATTTTTTTAATTTTCAGCTCAGTTTTCACTTTCTCAAGCCATTTTGGGGTCTCTCAGCCTATTTTTGGGTTCCTCAATCCATTTTTAGGTTCCTCAGCCCATTTTCGGGTTACTCAATGCATTTTTGTGTTTCTCAGCCCATTTTTTTGTTTCTCAAGCCAGAATGGAGTCCCTCTGTCTATTTTTGTCTTCCTCTGTCCATTTTTGGAGCCCTCCGCCGATTTTTGGGTTCCTCAATGCATTTTTTACTTCCTCAGCCCTATTTTGGGTCCCTCAATCTATTCTTGACTCCCTCGGCTCTTTTTTCGGGTTTCTCAATCCATTTTTAGGTTCCTCAGCCCATTTTGGAATTCCTCAATCCATTTTTGGGTCCCTCAGCCCATTATTGGTTTCGTCAATCCACTTTTCAATTTTCGGCCCATTTTTTTTGTTTCTCAACAAGTCTTGGTGTCCCTCAGGTTATTTTTGGATTCCACAATGCATTTTTAGGTTCCTCAGTCCATTTTTGGTCCCTCAGTCCTTTTTTGGGTCCCTCGACCTTTTTTCTGGTTCCTCAATGCATTTTTGGGTCCCTCGACCCATTTTTAGGTTTCTTCAATCCATTTTTGGTTTCCTCAGCCCTTTTTTGGGTTCCTCAATCCATTTTTGGATTCCTCAGCTCATTTTTTTTTTCCTCAGTCCGTTTTTGGTTTCCTCTGTCCATTTCGGGGTCTCTCAGTCCATTTTTGAATTTTTCAATCCTTTTTTGGTCCCTCAGCCCGTTTTTGGGTTCCTCAATCAATTTTTGAGTTCCTAAATCCATTTTTGTGTCTCAGCACGGTTTTGGGTTTCTCAGCCCATTTTTGAGATCCCTCGTCCCAAGTTTTTGTTCTTCAGTTCATTTTTGGTCCCTCAGCCCATTTTTGCTTTCCTCAATCCATTTTTGGTATCTCAATCCTTTTTGGTTCCCTCAGCTAATTTTTGAAGCCCTGAATCCATTTTTCGGTTCCTCAGCTCATTTTTGATTTCCTCAGTGCATTTTTGGGTTCCTCGATCCATTCTTGGGTCCCTCAATCCATTTCTGGATTTCTCAAATCATTTTTGAGTCCCTTAGTCTATTTCTGGGTCCATCAGCCAATTTTGAGGTCCGTCAACCCAGTTTTAGGTCCCTCCGTCCATTTTCGGTTTTCTCTGCCCATTTTTGGGTTCCTCAATCCAATTTGGGTTCCTCGGTCCATTCTTTCAGTTCCTCAATCCAATTTGGGTCTCTCAGTCAATTTTTGGGTCCCTCAGTCTATTTTTGGGTCCCTCAGCCTATTTTTGAGTTCTTCAATGAATTTTGTATTTTCTCAATCCATTTTTTAGCTCCCCCGTCTCAATTTCTTAATCTACTCTTCATTTTTGGTTCCTCAGCCAATTTTTGCTTTCCTCAATTTATTTTTGGGTTCTGCGATCCATTCCTGGTTCCCTCAGTCCTTCTCTGGGTTCCTCAATCTATTTTTGAGTCCCTCAGTGCATTTTTGGGTACGTCAGCCCATTTTGGGGCTCCTCAATTCATTTTTGGGTCTCTCAGCCAAATTTTGTGGTCCTCAGCCCATTTTTGCTTCCTTCAGTTTATTTTTGGGTTCTGCCACCCATTTTTAGGTCCCTCAGCTTCTTTTTGGGCTCCTGAATCACGTTTTGGGTTCCTCAATCCAGTTTTGGGTTCCTCAATCCATTTTTTGTTTCCTCAGCCTATTTTTGGGTTCCTCAGCCCATTTTTGGTTTCCTTGGCCCCCTTTTTTGATTTCTCAAGCCATTTTTGGGCTCCTAAGCCTTTATTGGGTTTCCTCAAACCATTTATTTGTTCCTCAGCCAATTTTTGGGTCCCTCAATCCATTTTTTTAATTTTCAGCTCAGTTTTCACTTTCTCAAGCCATTTTGGGGTCTCTCAGCCTATTTTTGGGTTCCTCAATCCATTTTTAGGTTCCTCAGCCCATTTTCGGGTTACTCAATGCATTTTTGTGTTTCTCAGCCCATTTTTTTGTTTCTCAAGCCAGAATGGAGTCCCTCTGTCTATTTTTGTCTTCCTCTGTCCATTTTGGGGTCTCTCAGCCTATTTTTGGGTTCCTCAATCCATTTTTAGGTTCCTCAGCCCATTTTCGGGTTACTCAATGCATTTTTGTGTTTCTCAGCCCATTTTTTTGTTTCTCAAGCCAGAATGGAGTCCCTCTGTCTATTTTTGTCTTCCTCTGTCCATTTTTGGAGCCCTCCGCCGATTTTTGGGTTCCTCAATGCATTTTTTACTTCCTCAGCCCTATTTTGGGTCCCTCAATCTATTCTTGACTCCCTCGGCTCTTTTTTCGGGTTTCTCAATCCATTTTTAGGTTCCTCAGCCCATTTTGGAATTCCTCAATCCATTTTTGGGTCCCTCAGCCCATTATTGGTTTCGTCAATCCACTTTTCAATTTTCGGCCCATTTTTTTTGTTTCTCAACAAGTCTTGGTGTCCCTCAGGTTATTTTTGGATTCCACAATGCATTTTTAGGTTCCTCAGTCCATTTTTGGTCCCTCAGTCCTTTTTTGGGTCCCTCGACCTTTTTTCTGGTTCCTCAATGCATTTTTGGGTCCCTCGACCCATTTTTAGGTTTCTTCAATCCATTTTTGGTTTCCTCAGCCCTTTTTTGGGTTCCTCAATCCATTTTTGGATTCCTCAGCTCATTTTTTTTTTCCTCAGTCCGTTTTTGGTTTCCTCTGTCCATTTCGGGGTCTCTCAGTCCATTTTTGAATTTTTCAATCCTTTTTTGGTCCCTCAGCCCGTTTTTGGGTTCCTCAATCAATTTTTGAGTTCCTAAATCCATTTTTGTGTCTCAGCACGGTTTTGGGTTTCTCAGCCCATTTTTGAGATCCCTCGTCCCAAGTTTTTGTTCTTCAGTTCATTTTTGGTCCCTCAGCCCATTTTTGCTTTCCTCAATCCATTTTTGGTATCTCAATCCTTTTTGGTTCCCTCAGCTAATTTTTGAAGCCCTGAATCCATTTTTCGGTTCCTCAGCTCATTTTTGATTTCCTCAGTGCATTTTTGGGTTCCTCGATCCATTCTTGGGTCCCTCAATCCATTTCTGGATTTCTCAAATCATTTTTGAGTCCCTTAGTCTATTTCTGGGTCCATCAGCCAATTTTGAGGTCCGTCAACCCAGTTTTAGGTCCCTCCGTCCATTTTCGGTTTTCTCTGCCCATTTTTGGGTTCCTCAATCCAATTTGGGTTCCTCGGTCCATTCTTTCAGTTCCTCAATCCAATTTGGGTCTCTCAGTCAATTTTTGGGTCCCTCAGTCTATTTTTGGGTCCCTCAGCCTATTTTTGAGTTCTTCAATGAATTTTGTATTTTCTCAATCCATTTTTTAGCTCCCCCGTCTCAATTTCTTAATCTACTCTTCATTTTTGGTTCCTCAGCCAATTTTTGCTTTCCTCAATTTATTTTTGGGTTCTGCGATCCATTCCTGGTTCCCTCAGTCCTTCTCTGGGTTCCTCAATCTATTTTTGAGTCCCTCAGTGCATTTTTGGGTACGTCAGCCCATTTTGGGGCTCCTCAATTCATTTTTGGGTCTCTCAGCCAAATTTTGTGGTCCTCAGCCCATTTTTGCTTCCTTCAGTTTATTTTTGGGTTCTGCCACCCATTTTTAGGTCCCTCAGCTTCTTTTTGGGCTCCTGAATCACGTTTTGGGTTCCTCAATCCAGTTTTGGGTTCCTCAATCCATTTTTTGTTTCCTCAGCCTATTTTTGGGTTCCTCAGCCCATTTTTGGTTTCCTTGGCCCCCTTTTTTGATTTCTCAAGCCATTTTTGGGCTCCTAAGCCTTTATTGGGTTTCCTCAAACCATTTATTTGTTCCTCAGCCAATTTTTGGGTCCCTCAATCCATTTTTTTAATTTTCAGCTCAGTTTTCACTTTCTCAAGCCATTTTGGGGTCTCTCAGCCTATTTTTGGGTTCCTCAATCCATTTTTAGGTTCCTCAGCCCATTTTCGGGTTACTCAATGCATTTTTGTGTTTCTCAGCCCATTTTTTTGTTTCTCAAGCCAGAATGGAGTCCCTCTGTCTATTTTTGTCTTCCTCTGTCCATTTTTGGAGCCCTCCGCCGATTTTTGGGTTCCTCAATCCATTTTTAGGTTCCTCAGCCCATTTTCGGGTTACTCAATGCATTTTTGTGTTTCTCAGCCCATTTTTTTGTTTCTCAAGCCAGAATGGAGTCCCTCTGTCTATTTTTGTCTTCCTCTGTCCATTTTTGGAGCCCTCCGCCGATTTTTGGGTTCCTCAATGCATTTTTTACTTCCTCAGCCCTATTTTGGGTCCCTCAATCTATTCTTGACTCCCTCGGCTCTTTTTTCGGGTTTCTCAATCCATTTTTAGGTTCCTCAGCCCATTTTGGAATTCCTCAATCCATTTTTGGGTCCCTCAGCCCATTATTGGTTTCGTCAATCCACTTTTCAATTTTCGGCCCATTTTTTTTGTTTCTCAACAAGTCTTGGTGTCCCTCAGGTTATTTTTGGATTCCACAATGCATTTTTAGGTTCCTCAGTCCATTTTTGGTCCCTCAGTCCTTTTTTGGGTCCCTCGACCTTTTTTCTGGTTCCTCAATGCATTTTTGGGTCCCTCGACCCATTTTTAGGTTTCTTCAATCCATTTTTGGTTTCCTCAGCCCTTTTTTGGGTTCCTCAATCCATTTTTGGATTCCTCAGCTCATTTTTTTTTTCCTCAGTCCGTTTTTGGTTTCCTCTGTCCATTTCGGGGTCTCTCAGTCCATTTTTGAATTTTTCAATCCTTTTTTGGTCCCTCAGCCCGTTTTTGGGTTCCTCAATCAATTTTTGAGTTCCTAAATCCATTTTTGTGTCTCAGCACGGTTTTGGGTTTCTCAGCCCATTTTTGAGATCCCTCGTCCCAAGTTTTTGTTCTTCAGTTCATTTTTGGTCCCTCAGCCCATTTTTGCTTTCCTCAATCCATTTTTGGTATCTCAATCCTTTTTGGTTCCCTCAGCTAATTTTTGAAGCCCTGAATCCATTTTTCGGTTCCTCAGCTCATTTTTGATTTCCTCAGTGCATTTTTGGGTTCCTCGATCCATTCTTGGGTCCCTCAATCCATTTCTGGATTTCTCAAATCATTTTTGAGTCCCTTAGTCTATTTCTGGGTCCATCAGCCAATTTTGAGGTCCGTCAACCCAGTTTTAGGTCCCTCCGTCCATTTTCGGTTTTCTCTGCCCATTTTTGGGTTCCTCAATCCAATTTGGGTTCCTCGGTCCATTCTTTCAGTTCCTCAATCCAATTTGGGTCTCTCAGTCAATTTTTGGGTCCCTCAGTCTATTTTTGGGTCCCTCAGCCTATTTTTGAGTTCTTCAATGAATTTTGTATTTTCTCAATCCATTTTTTAGCTCCCCCGTCTCAATTTCTTAATCTACTCTTCATTTTTGGTTCCTCAGCCAATTTTTGCTTTCCTCAATTTATTTTTGGGTTCTGCGATCCATTCCTGGTTCCCTCAGTCCTTCTCTGGGTTCCTCAATCTATTTTTGAGTCCCTCAGTGCATTTTTGGGTACGTCAGCCCATTTTGGGGCTCCTCAATTCATTTTTGGGTCTCTCAGCCAAATTTTGTGGTCCTCAGCCCATTTTTGCTTCCTTCAGTTTATTTTTGGGTTCTGCCACCCATTTTTAGGTCCCTCAGCTTCTTTTTGGGCTCCTGAATCACGTTTTGGGTTCCTCAATCCAGTTTTGGGTTCCTCAATCCATTTTTTGTTTCCTCAGCCTATTTTTGGGTTCCTCAGCCCATTTTTGGTTTCCTTGGCCCCCTTTTTTGATTTCTCAAGCCATTTTTGGGCTCCTAAGCCTTTATTGGGTTTCCTCAAACCATTTATTTGTTCCTCAGCCAATTTTTGGGTCCCTCAATCCATTTTTTTAATTTTCAGCTCAGTTTTCACTTTCTCAAGCCATTTTGGGGTCTCTCAGCCTATTTTTGGGTTCCTCAATCCATTTTTAGGTTCCTCAGCCCATTTTCGGGTTACTCAATGCATTTTTGTGTTTCTCAGCCCATTTTTTTGTTTCTCAAGCCAGAATGGAGTCCCTCTGTCTATTTTTGTCTTCCTCTGTCCATTTTTGGAGCCCTCCGCCGATTTTTGGGTTCCTCAATGCATTTTTTACTTCCTCAGCCCTATTTTGGGTCCCTCAATCTATTCTTGACTCCCTCGGCTCTTTTTTCGGGTTTCTCAATCCATTTTTAGGTTCCTCAGCCCATTTTGGAATTCCTCAATCCATTTTTGGGTCCCTCAGCCCATTATTGGTTTCGTCAATCCACTTTTCAATTTTCGGCCCATTTTTTTTGTTTCTCAACAAGTCTTGGTGTCCCTCAGGTTATTTTTGGATTCCACAATGCATTTTTAGGTTCCTCAGTCCATTTTTGGTCCCTCAGTCCTTTTTTGGGTCCCTCGACCTTTTTTCTGGTTCCTCAATGCATTTTTGGGTCCCTCGACCCATTTTTAGGTTTCTTCAATCCATTTTTGGTTTCCTCAGCCCTTTTTTGGGTTCCTCAATCCATTTTTGGATTCCTCAGCTCATTTTTTTTTTCCTCAGTCCGTTTTTGGTTTCCTCTGTCCATTTCGGGGTCTCTCAGTCCATTTTTGAATTTTTCAATCCTTTTTTGGTCCCTCAGCCCGTTTTTGGGTTCCTCAATCAATTTTTGAGTTCCTAAATCCATTTTTGTGTCTCAGCACGGTTTTGGGTTTCTCAGCCCATTTTTGAGATCCCTCGTCCCAAGTTTTTGTTCTTCAGTTCATTTTTGGTCCCTCAGCCCATTTTTGCTTTCCTCAATCCATTTTTGGTATCTCAATCCTTTTTGGTTCCCTCAGCTAATTTTTGAAGCCCTGAATCCATTTTTCGGTTCCTCAGCTCATTTTTGATTTCCTCAGTGCATTTTTGGGTTCCTCGATCCATTCTTGGGTCCCTCAATCCATTTCTGGATTTCTCAAATCATTTTTGAGTCCCTTAGTCTATTTCTGGGTCCATCAGCCAATTTTGAGGTCCGTCAACCCAGTTTTAGGTCCCTCCGTCCATTTTCGGTTTTCTCTGCCCATTTTTGGGTTCCTCAATCCAATTTGGGTTCCTCGGTCCATTCTTTCAGTTCCTCAATCCAATTTGGGTCTCTCAGTCAATTTTTGGGTCCCTCAGTCTATTTTTGGGTCCCTCAGCCTATTTTTGAGTTCTTCAATGAATTTTGTATTTTCTCAATCCATTTTTTAGCTCCCCCGTCTCAATTTCTTAATCTACTCTTCATTTTTGGTTCCTCAGCCAATTTTTGCTTTCCTCAATTTATTTTTGGGTTCTGCGATCCATTCCTGGTTCCCTCAGTCCTTCTCTGGGTTCCTCAATCTATTTTTGAGTCCCTCAGTGCATTTTTGGGTACGTCAGCCCATTTTGGGGCTCCTCAATCCATTTTTGGGTTTCTCAGACCATTTTTGGGTTCCTCAATTCATTTTTGGGTCTCTCAGCCAAATTTTGTGGTCCTCAGCCCATTTTTGCTTCCTTCAGTTTATTTTTGGGTTCTGCCACCCATTTTTAGGTCCCTCAGCTTCTTTTTGGGCTCCTGAATCACGTTTTGGGTTCCTCAATCCAATTTTGGGTTCCTCAATCCATTTTTTGTTTCCTCAGCCTATTTTTGGGTTCCTCAGCCCATTTTTGGTTTCCTTGGCCCCCTTTTTTGATTTCTCAAGCCATTTTTGGGCTCCTAAGCTTTTATTGGGTTTCCTCAAACCATTTATTTGTTCCTCAGCCAATTCTTGGGTCCCTCAATCCATTTTTTTAATTTTCAGCTCAGTTTTCACTTTCTCAAGCCATTTTGGGGTCTCTCAGCCTATTTTTGGATTTCTCAATCCATTTTTAGGTTCCTCAGCCCATTTTCGGGTTACTAAATGCATTTTTGTGTTTCTCAGCCCATTTTTTTGTTTCTCAAGCCAGAATGGAGTCCCTCTGTCTATTTTTGTCTTCCTCTGTCCATTTTTGGAGCCCTCCGCCGATTTTTGGGTTCCTCAATCCATTTTTTACTTCCTCAGCCCTATTTTGTGTCTCTCAATCTATTCTTGACTCCCTCGGCTCTTTTTTCGGGTTTCTCAATCCATTTTTAGGTTCCTCAGCCCATTTTGGAATTCCTCAATCCATTTTTGGGTCCCTCAGCCCATTATTGGTTTCGTCAATCCACTTTTCAATTTTTTGGCCCATTTTTTTTGTTTCTCAACAATTCTTGGTGTCCCTCAGGTTATTTTTGGATTCCACAATGCATTTTTAGGTTCCTCAGTCCATTTTTGGTCCCTCAGTCCTTTTTTGGGTCCCTCGACCCTTTTTCTGGTTCCTCAATGCATTTTTGGGTCCCTCGACCCATTTTTAGGTTTCTTCAATCCATTTTTGGTTTCCTCAGCCCTTTTTTGGGTTCCTCAATCCATTTTTGGATTCCTCAGCTCATTTTTTGTTTCCTCACTCTGTTTTTGGTTTCCTCTGTCCATTTCGGGGTCTCTCAGTCCATTTTTGAATTTTTCAATCCTTTTTTGGTCCCTCAGACCATTTTTGGGTTCTGCAATCTATTTTTAGGTCCCTCAGCCCGTTTTTGGGTTCCTCAATCAATTTTTGAGTTCCTAAATCCATTTTTGTGTCTCAGCACGGTTTTGGGTTTCTCAGCCCATTTTTGAGATCCCTCGTCCCAAGTTTTTGTTCTTCAGTTCATTTTTGGTCCCTCAGCCCATTTTTGCTTTCCTCAATCCATTTTTGGTATCTCAATCCTTTTTGGTTCCCTCAGCTAATTTTTGAAGCCCTGAATCCATTTTTCGGTTCCTCAGCTCATTTTTGATTTCCTCAGTGCATTTTTGGGTTCCTCGATCCATTCTTGGGTCCCTCAATCCATTTCTGGATTTCTCAAATCATTTTTGAGTCCCTTAGTCTATTTCTGGGTCCATCAGCCAATTTTGAGGTCCGTCAACCCAGTTTTAGGTCCCTCCGTCCATTTTCGGTTTTCTCTGCCCATTTTTGGGTTCCTCAATCCAATTTGGGTTCCTCGGTCCATTTTTTCAGTTCCTCAATCCAATTTGGGTCTCTCAGTCAATTTTTGGGTCCCTCAGTCTATTTTTGGGTCCCTCAGCCTATTTTTGAGTTCTTCAATGAATTTTTTATTTTCTCAGTCCATTTTTTTGCTCCCCCGTCTGAATTTTTTAATCTACTCTTCATTTTTGGTTCCTCAGCCAATTTTTGCTTTCCTCAATTTATTTTTGGGTTCTGCGATCCATTCCTGGTTCCCTCAGTCCTTCTCTGGGTTCCTCAATCCATTTTTGAGTCCCTCAGTGCATTTTTGGGTACGTCAGCCCATTTTGGGGTTCCTCAATCCATTTTTGGGTTTCTCAGACCATTTTTGGGTTCCTCAATTCATTTTTGGGTCTCTCAGCCAAATTTTGTGGTCCTCAGCCCATTTTTGCTTCCTTCAGTTTATTTTTGGGTTCTGCCACCCATTTTTAGGTCCCTCAGCTTCTTTTTGGGCTCCTGAATCACGTTTTGGTTTCCTCAATCCAATTTTGGGTTCCTCAATCCATTTTTTGTTTCCTCAGCCTATTTTTGGGTTCCTCAGCCCATTTTTGGTTTCCTTGGCCCCCTTTTTTGATTTCTCAAGCCATTTTTGGGCTCCTAAGCCTTTATTGGGTTTCCTCAAACCATTTATTTGTTCCTCAGCCAATTTTTGGGTCCCTCAATCCATTTTTTAAATTTTCAGCTCAGTTTTCACTTTCTCAAGCCATTTTGGGGTCTCTCAGCCTATTTTTGGGTTCCTCAATCCATTTTTAGGTTCCTCAGCCCATTTTCGGGTTACTCAATGCATTTTTGTGTTTCTCAGCCCATTTTTTTGTTTCTCAAGCCAGAATGGAGTCCCTCTGTTCATTTTTGGAGCCCTCCGCCGATTTTTGGGTTCCTCACTGCATTTTTTACTTCCTCAGCCCTATTTTGGGTCCCTCAATCTATTCTTGACTCCCTCGGCTCTTTTTTCGCGTTTCTCAATCCATTTTTAGGTTCCTCAGCCCATTTTGGAATTCCTCAATCCATTTTTGGGTCCCTCAGCCCATTATTGGTTTCGTCAATCCACTTTTCAATTTTCGGCCCATTTTTTTTGTTTCTCAACAAGTCTTGGTGTCCCTCAGGTTATTTTTGGATTCCACAATGCATTTTTAGGTTCCTCAGTCCATTTTTGGTCCCTCAGTCCTTTTTTGGGTCCCTCGACCCTTTTTCTGGTTCCTCAATGCATTTTTGGGTCCCTCGACCCATTTTTAGGTTTCTTCAATCCATTTTTGGTTTCCTCAGCCCTTTTTTGGGTTCCTCAATCCATTTTTGGATTCCTCAGCTCATTTTTTGTTTCCTCACTCTGTTTTTGGTTTCCTCTGTCCATTTCGGGGTCTCTCAGTCCATTTTTGAATTTTTCAATCCTTTTTTGGTCCCTCAGACCATTTTTGGGTTCTGCAATCTATTTTTAGGTCCCTCAGCCCGTTTTTGGGTTCCTCAATCAATTTTTGAGTTCCTAAATCCATTTTTGTGTCTCAGCACGGTTTTGGGTTTCTCAGCCCATTTTTGAGATCCCTCGTCCCAAGTTTTTGTTCTTCAGTTCATTTTTGGTCCCTCAGCCCATTTTTGCTTTCCTCAATCCATTTTTGGTATCTCAATCCTTTTTGGTTCCCTCAGCTAATTTTTGAAGCCCTGAATCCATTTTTCGGTTCCTCAGCTCATTTTTGATTTCCTCAGTGCATTTTTGGGTTCCTCGATCCATTCTTGGGTCCCTCAATCCATTTCTGGATTTCTCAAATCATTTTTGAGTCCCTTAGTCTATTTCTGGGTCCATCAGCCAATTTTGAGGTCCGTCAACCCAGTTTTAGGTCCCTCCGTCCATTTTCGGTTTTCTCTGCCCATTTTTGGGTTCCTCAATCCAATTTGGGTTCCTCGGTCCATTTTTTCAGTTCCTCAATCCAATTTGGGTCTCTCAGTCAATTTTTGGGTCCCTCAGTCTATTTTTGGGTCCCTCAGCCTATTTTTGAGTTCTTCAATGAATTTTGTATTTTCTCAATCCATTTTTTAGCTCCCCCGTCTCAATTTCTTAATCTACTCTTCATTTTTGGTTCCTCAGCCAATTTTTGCTTTCCTCAATTTATTTTTGGGTTCTGCGATCCATTCCTGGTTCCCTCAGTCCTTCTCTGGGTTCCTCAATCTATTTTTGAGTCCCTCAGTGCATTTTTGGGTACGTCAGCCCATTTTGGGGCTCCTCAATTCATTTTTGGGTCTCTCAGCCAAATTTTGTGGTCCTCAGCCCATTTTTGCTTCCTTCAGTTTATTTTTGGGTTCTGCCACCCATTTTTAGGTCCCTCAGCTTCTTTTTGGGCTCCTGAATCACGTTTTGGTTTCCTCAATCCAGTTTTGGGTTCCTCAATCCATTTTTTGTTTCCTCAGCCTATTTTTGGGTTCCTCAGCCCATTTTTGGTTTCCTTGGCCCCCTTTTTTGATTTCTCAAGCCATTTTTGGGCTCCTAAGCCTTTATTGGGTTTCCTCAAACCATTTATTTGTTCCTCAGCCAATTTTTGGGTCCCTCAATCCATTTTTTTAATTTTCAGCTCAGTTTTCACTTTCTCAAGCCATTTTGGGGTCTCTCAGCCTATTTTTGGGTTCCTCAATCCATTTTTAGGTTCCTCAGCCCATTTTCGGGTTACTCAATGCATTTTTGTGTTTCTCAGCCCATTTTTTTGTTTCTCAAGCCAGAATGGAGTCCCTCTGTCTATTTTTGTCTTCCTCTGTCCATTTTTGGAGCCCTCCGCCGATTTTTGGGTTCCTCAATTCATTTTTTACTTCCTCAGCCCTATTTTGTGTCTCTCAATATATTCTTGACTCCCTCGGCTCTTTTTTCGGGTTTCTCAATCCATTTTTAGGTTCCTCAGCCCATTTTGGAATTCCTCAATCCATTTTTGGGTCCCTCAGCCCATTATTGGTTTCGTCAATCCACTTTTCAATTTTTCGGCCCATTTTTTTTGTTTCTCAACAATTCTTGGTGTCCCTCAGGTTATTTTTGGATTCCACAATGCATTTTTAGGTTCCTCAGTCCATTTTTGGTCCCTCAGTCCTTTTTTGGGTCCCTCGACCCTTTTTCTGGTTCCTCAATGCATTTTTGGGTCCCTCGACCCATTTTTAGGTTTCTTCAATCCATTTTTGGTTTCCTCAGCCCTTTTTTGGGTTCCTCAATCCATTTTTGGATTCCTCAGCTCATTTTTTGTTTCCTCACTCTGTTTTTGGTTTCCTCTGTCCATTTCGGGATCTCTCAGTCCATTTTTGAATTTTTCAATCCTTTTTTGGTCCCTCAGACCATTTTTGGGTTCTGCAATCTATTTTTAGGTCCCTCAGCCCGTTTTTGGGTTCCTCAATCAATTTTTGAGTTCCTAAATCCATTTTTGTGTCTCAGCACGGTTTTGGGTTTCTCAGCCCATTTTTGAGATCCCTCGTCCCAAGTTTTTGTTCTTCAGTTCATTTTTGGTCCCTCAGCCCATTTTTGCTTTCCTCAATCCATTTTTGGTATCTCAATCCTTTTTGGTTCCCTCAGCTAATTTTTGAAGCCCTGAATCCATTTTTCGGTTCCTCAGCTCATTTTTGATTTCCTCAGTGCATTTTTGGGTTCCTCGATCCATTCTTGGGTCCCTCAATCCATTTCTGAATTTCTCAAATCATTTTTGAGTCCCTTAGTCTATTTCTGGGTCCATCAGCCAATTTTGAGGTCCGTCAACCCAGTTTTAGGTCCCTCCGTCCATTTTCGGTTTTCTCTGCCCATTTTTGGGTTCCTCAATCCAATTTGGGTTCCTCGGTCCATTTTTTCAGTTCCTCAATCCAATTTGGGTCTCTCAGTCAATTTTTGGGTCCCTCAGTCTATTTTTGGGTCCCTCAGCCTATTTTTGAGTTCTTCAATGAATTTTTTATTTTCTCAGTCCATTTTTTTGCTCCCCCGTCTCAATTTTTTAATCTACTCTTCATTTTTGGTTCCTCAGCCAATTTTTGCTTTCCTCAATTTATTTTTGGGTTCTGCGATCCATTCCTGGTTCCCTCAGTCCTTCTCTGGGTTCCTCAATCCATTTTTGAGTCCCTCAGTGCATTTTTGGGTACGTCAGCCCATTTTGGGGTTCCTCAATCCATTTTTGGGTTTCTCAGACCATTTTTGGGTTCCTCAATTCATTTTTGGGTCTCTCAGCCAAATTTTGTGGTCCTCAGCCCATTTTTGCTTCCTTCAGTTTATTTTTGGGTTCTGCCACCCATTTTTAGGTCCCTCAGGTTCTTTTTGGGCTCCTGAATCACGTTTTGGGTTCCTCAATCCAATTTTGGGTTCCTCAATCCGTTTTTTTGTTTCCTCAGCCTATTTTTGGGTTCCTCAGCCCATTTTTGGTTTCCTTGGCCCCCTTTTTTGATTTCTCAAGCCATTTTTGGGCTCCTAAGCCTTTATTGGGTTTCCTCAAACCATTTATTTGTTCCTCAGCCAATTTTTGGGTCCCTCAATCCATTTTTTTAATTTTCAGCTCAGTTTTCACTTTCTCAAGCCATTTTGGGGTCTCTCAGCCTATTTTTGGGTTCCTCAATCCATTTTTAGGTTCCTCAGCCCATTTTCGGGTTACTCAATGCATTTTTGTGTTTCTCAGCCCATTTTTTTGTTTCTCTAGCCAGAATGGAGTCCCTCTGTCCATTTTTGGAGCCCTCCGCCGATTTTTGGGTTCCTCAATGCATTTTTTACTTCCTCAGCCCTATTTTGGGTCCCTCAATCTATTCTTGACTCCCTCGGCTCTTTTTTCGGGTTTCTCAATCCATTTTTAGGTTCCTCAGCCCATTTTGGAATTCCTCAATCCATTTTTGGGTCCCTCAGCCCATTATTGGTTTCGTCAATCCACTTTTCAATTTTCGGCCCATTTTTTTTGTTTCTCAACAATTCTTGGTGTCCCTCAGGTTATTTTTGGATTCCACAATGCATTTTTAGGTTCCTCAGTCCATTTTTGGTCCCTCAGTCCTTTTTTGGGTCCCTCGACCCTTTTTCTGGTTCCTCAATGCATTTTTGGGTCCCTCGACCCATTTTTAGGTTTCTTCAATCCATTTTTGGTTTCCTCAGCCCTTTTTTGGGTTCCTCAATCCATTTTTGGATTCCTCAGCTCATTTTTTGTTTCCTCACTCTGTTTTTGGTTTCCTCTGTCCATTTCGGGATCTCTCAGTCCATTTTTGAATTTTTCAATCCTTTTTTGGTCCCTCAGACCATTTTTGGGTTCTGCAATCTATTTTTAGGTCCCTCAGCCCGTTTTTGGGTTCCTCAATCAATTTTTGAGTTCCTAAATCCATTTTTGTGTCTCAGCACGGTTTTGGGTTTCTCAGCCCATTTTTGAGATCCCTCGTCCCAAGTTTTTGTTCTTCAGTTCATTTTTGGTCCCTCAGCCCATTTTTGCTTTCCTCAATCCATTTTTGGTATCTCAATCCTTTTTGGTTCCCTCAGCTAATTTTTGAAGCCCTGAATCCATTTTTCGGTTCCTCAGCTCATTTTTGATTTCCTCAGTGCATTTTTGGGTTCCTCGATCCATTCTTGGGTCCCTCAATCCATTTCTGGATTTCTCAAATCATTTTTGAGTCCCTTAGTCTATTTCTGGGTCCATCAGCCAATTTTGAGGTCCGTCAACCCAGTTTTAGGTCCCTCCGTCCATTTTCGGTTTTCTCTGCCCATTTTTGGGTTCCTCAATCCAATTTGGGTTCCTCGGTCCATTTTTTCAGTTCCTCAATCCAATTTGGGTCTCTCAGTCAATTTTTGGGTCCCTCAGTCTATTTTTGGGTCCCTCAGCCTATTTTTGAGTTCTTCAATGAATTTTTTATTTTCTCAGTCCATTTTTTTGCTCCCCCGTCTCAATTTTTTAATCTACTCTTCATTTTTGGTTCCTCAGCCAATTTTTGCTTTCCTCAATTTATTTTTGGGTTCTGCGATCCATTCCTGGTTCCCTCAGTCCTTCTCTGGGTTCCTCAATCCATTTTTGAGTCCCTCAGTGCATTTTTGGGTACGTCAGCCCATTTTGGGGTTCCTCAATCCATTTTTGGGTTTCTCAGACCATTTTTGGGTTCCTCAATTCATTTTTGGGTCTCTCAGCCAAATTTTGTGGTCCTCAGCCCATTTTTGCTTCCTTCAGTTTATTTTTGGGTTCTGCCACCCATTTTTAGGTCCCTCAGGTTCTTTTTGGGCTCCTGAATCACGTTTTGGGTTCCTCAATCCAATTTTGGGTTCCTCAATCCGTTTTTTTGTTTCCTCAGCCTATTTTTGGGTTCCTCAGCCCATTTTTGGTTTCCTTGGCCCCCTTTTTTGATTTCTCAAGCCATTTTTGGGCTCCTAAGCCTTTATTGGGTTTCCTCAAACCATTTATTTGTTCCTCAGCCAATTTTTGGGTCCCTCAATCCATTTTTTTAATTTTCAGCTCAGTTTTCACTTTCTCAAGCCATTTTGGGGTCTCTCAGCCTATTTTTGGGTTCCTCAATCCATTTTTAGGTTCCTCAGCCCATTTTCGGGTTACTCAATGCATTTTTGTGTTTCTCAGCCCATTTTTTGGTTTCTCAAGCCAGAATGGAGTCCCTCTGTCCATTTTTGGAGCCCTCCGCCGATTTTTGGGTTCCTCAATGCATTTTTTACTTCCTCAGCCCTATTTTGGGTCCCTCAATCTATTCTTGACTCCCTCGGCTCTTTTTTCGGGTTTCTCAATCCATTTTTGGGTCCCTCAGCCCATTATTGGTTTCGTCAATCCACTTTTCAATTTTCGGCCCATTTTTTTTGTTTCTCAACAAGTCTTGGTGTCCCTCAGGTTATTTTTGGATTCCACAATGCATTTTTAGGTTCCTCAGTCCATTTTTGGTCCCTCAGTCCTTTTTTGGGTCCCTCGACCCTTTTTCTGGTTCCTCAATGCATTTTTGGGTCCCTCGACCCATTTTTAGGTTTCTTCAATCCATTTTTGGTTTCCTCAGCCCTTTTTTGGGTTCCTCAATCCATTTTTGGATTCCTCAGCTCATTTTTTGTTCTCCTCACTTGTTTTTGGTTTCCTCTGTCCATTTCGGGATCTCTCAGTCCATTTTTGAATTTTTCAATCCTTTTTTGGTCCCTCAGACCATTTTTGGGTTCTGCAATCTATTTTTAGGTCCCTCAGCCCGTTTTTGGGTTCCTCAATCAATTTTTGAGTTCCTAAATCCATTTTTGTGTCTCAGCACGGTTTTGGGTTTCTCAGCCCATTTTTGAGATCCCTCGTCCCAAGTTTTTGTTCTTCAGTTCATTTTTGGTCCCTCAGCCCATTTTTGCTTTCCTCAATCCATTTTTGGTATCTCAATCCTTTTTGGTTCCCTCAGCTAATTTTTGAAGCCCTGAATCCATTTTTCGGTTCCTCAGCTCATTTTTGATTTCCTCAGTGCATTTTTGGGTTCCTCGATCCATTCTTGGGTCCCTCAATCCATTTCTGGATTTCTCAAATCATTTTTGAGTCCCTTAGTCTATTTCTGGGTCCATCAGCCAATTTTGAGGTCCGTCAACCCAGTTTTAGGTCCCTCCGTCCATTTTCGGTTTTCTCTGCCCATTTTTGGGTTCCTCAATCCAATTTGGGTTCCTCGGTCCATTTTTTCAGTTCCTCAATCCAATTTGGGTCTCTCAGTCAATTTTTGGGTCCCTCAGTCTATTTTTGGGTCCCTCAGCCTATTTTTGAGTTCTTCAATGAATTTTTTATTTTCTCAGTCCATTTTTTTGCTCCCCCGTCTCAATTTTTTAATCTACTCTTCATTTTTGGTTCCTCAGCCAATTTTTGCTTTCCTCAATTTATTTTTGGGTTCTGCGATCCATTCCTGGTTCCCTCAGTCCTTCTCTGGGTTCCTCAATCCATTTTTGAGTCCCTCAGTGCATTTTTGGGTACGTCAGCCCATTTTGGGGTTCCTCAATCCATTTTTGGGTTTCTCAGACCATTTTTGGGTTCCTCAATTCATTTTTGGGTCTCTCAGCCAAATTTTGTGGTCCTCAGCCCATTTTTGCTTCCTTCAGTTTATTTTTGGGTTCTGCCACCCATTTTTAGGTCCCTCAGGTTCTTTTTGGGCTCCTGAATCACGTTTTGGGTTCCTCAATCCAATTTTGGGTTCCTCAATCCGTTTTTTTGTTTCCTCAGCCTATTTTTGGGTTCCTCAGCCCATTTTTGGTTTCCTTGGCCCCCTTTTTTGATTTCTCAAGCCATTTTTGGGCTCCTAAGCCTTTATTGGGTTTCCTCAAACCATTTATTTGTTCCTCAGCCAATTTTTGGGTCCCTCAATCCATTTTTTTAATTTTCAGCTCAGTTTTCACTTTCTCAAGCCATTTTGGGGTCTCTCAGCCTATTTTTGGGTTCCTCAATCCATTTTTAGGTTCCTCAGCCCATTTTCGGGTTACTCAATGCATTTTTGTGTTTCTCAGCCCATTTTTTGGTTTCTCAAGCCAGAATGGAGTCCCTCTGTCCATTTTTGGAGCCCTCCGCCGATTTTTGGGTTCCTCAATGCATTTTTTACTTCCTCAGCCCTATTTTGTGTCTCTCAATCTATTCTTGACTCCCTCGGCCCTTTTTTCGGGTTTCTCAATCCATTTTTAGGTTCCTCAGCCCATTTTGGAATTCCTCAATCCATTTTTGGGTCCCTCAGCCCATTATTGGTTTCGTCAATCCACTTTTCAATTTTCGGCCCATTTTTTTTGTTTCTCAACAATTCTTGGTGTCCCTCAGGTTATTTTTGGATTCCACAATGCATTTTTAGGTTCCTCAGTCCATTTTTGGTCCCTCAGTCCTTTTTTGGGTCCCTCGACCCTTTTTCTGGTTCCTCAATGCATTTTTGGGTCCCTCGACCCATTTTTAGGTTTCTTCAATCCATTTTTGGTTTCCTCAGCCCTTTTTTGGGTTCCTCAATCCATTTTTGGATTCCTCAGCTCATTTTTTGTTTCCTCACTCTGTTTTTGGTTTCCTCTGTCCATTTCGGGGTCTCTCAGTCCATTTTTGAATTTTTCAATCCTTTTTTGGTCCCTCAGACCATTTTTGGGTTCTGCAATCTATTTTTAGGTCCCTCAGCCCGTTTTTGGGTTCCTCAATCAATTTTTGAGTTCCTAAATCCATTTTTGTGTCTCAGCACGGTTTTGGGTTTCTCAGCCCATTTTTGAGATCCCTCGTCCCAAGTTTTTGTTCTTCAGTTCATTTTTGGTCCCTCAGCCCATTTTTGCTTTCCTCAATCCATTTTTGGTATCTCAATCCTTTTTGGTTCCCTCAGCTAATTTTTGAAGCCCTGAATCCATTTTTCGGTTCCTCAGCTCATTTTTGATTTCCTCAGTGCATTTTTGGGTTCCTCGATCCATTCTTGGGTCCCTCAATCCATTTCTGGATTTCTCAAATCATTTTTGAGTCCCTTAGTCTATTTCTGGGTCCATCAGCCAATTTTGAGGTCCGTCAACCCAGTTTTAGGTCCCTCCGTCCATTTTTGGTTTTCTCTGCCCATTTTTGGGTTCCTCAATCCAATTTGGGTTCCTCGGTCCATTTTTTCAGTTCCTCAATCCAATTTGGGTCTCTCAGTCAATTTTTGGGTCCCTCAGTCTATTTTTGGGTCCCTCAGCCTATTTTTGAGTTCTTCAATGAATTTTTTATTTTCTCAGTCCATTTTTTTGCTCCCCCGTCTCAATTTTTTAATCTACTCTTCATTTTTGGTTCCTCAGCCAATTTTTGCTTTCCTCAATTTATTTTTGGGTTCTGCGATCCATTCCTGGTTCCCTCAGTCCTTCTCTGGGTTCCTCAATCCATTTTTGAGTCCCTCAGTGCATTTTTGGGTACGTCAGCCCATTTTGGGGTTCCTCAATCCATTTTTGGGTTTCTCAGACCATTTTTGGGTTCCTCAATTCATTTTTGGGTCTCTCAGCCAAATTTTGTGGTCCTCAGCCCATTTTTGCTTCCTTCAGTTTATTTTTGGGTTCTGCCACCCATTTTTAGGTCCCTCAGCTTCTTTTTGGGCTCCTGAATCACGTTTTGGTTTCCTCAATCCAATTTTGGGTTCCTCAATCCATTTTTTGTTTCCTCAGCCTATTTTTGGGTTCCTCAGCCCATTTTTGGTTTCCTTGGCCCCCTTTTTTGATTTCTCAAGCCATTTTTGGGCTCCTAAGCCTTTATTGGGTTTCCTCAAACCATTTATTTGTTCCTCAGCCAATTTTTGGGTCCCTCAATCCATTTTTTAAATTTTCAGCTCAGTTTTCACTTTCTCAAGCCATTTTGGGGTCTCTCAGCCTATTTTTGGGTTCCTCAATCCATTTTTAGGTTCCTCAGCCCATTTTCGGGTTACTCAATGCATTTTTGTGTTTCTCAGCCCATTTTTTTGTTTCTCAAGCCAGAATGGAGTCCCTCTGTCCATTTTTGGAGCCCTCCGCCGATTTTTGGGTTCCTCAATGCATTTTTTACTTCCTCAGCCCTATTTTGGGTCCCTCAATTTATTCTTGACTCCCTCGGCTCTTTTTTCGGGTTTCTCAATCCATTTTTAGGTTCCTCAGCCCATTTTGGAATTCCTCAATCCATTTTTGGGTCCCTCAGCCCATTATTGGTTTTGTCAATCCACTTTTCAATTTTCGGCCCATTTTTTTTGTTTCTCAACAAGTCTTGGTGTCCCTCAGGTTATTTTTGGATTCCACAATGCATTTTTAGGTTCCTCAGTCCATTTTTGGTCCCTCAGTCCTTTTTTGGGTCCCTCGACCCTTTTTCTGGTTCCTCAATGCATTTTTGGGTCCCTCGACCCATTTTTAGGTTTCTTCAATCCATTTTTGATTTCCTCAGTGCATTTTTGGGTTCCTCGATCCATTCTTGGGTCCCTCAATCCATTTCTGGATTTCTCAAATCATTTTTAGTCCCTTAGTCTATTTCTGGGTCCATCAGCCAATTTTGAGGTCCGTCAACCCAGTTTTAGGTCCCTCCGTCCATTTTCGGTTTTCTCTGCCCATTTTTGGGTTCCTCAATCCAATTTGGGTTCCTCGGTCCATTTTCTCAGTTCCTCAATCCAATTTGGGTCTCTCAGTCAATTTTTGGGTCCCTCAGTCTATTTTTGGGTCCCTCACCCTATTTTTGAGTTCTTCAATGAATTTTTTATTTTCTCAATCCATTTTTTAGCTCCCCCGTCTCAATTTCTTAATCTACTCTTCATTTTTGGTTCCTCAGCCAATTTTTGCTTTCCTCAATTTATTTTTGGGTTCTGCGATCCATTCCTGGTTCCCTCAGTCCTTCTCTGGGTTCCTCAATCTATTTTTGAGTCCCTCAGTGCATTTTTGGGTACGTCAGCCCATTTTGGGGCTCCTCAATCCATTTTTGGGTTTCTCAGACCATTTTTGGGTTCCTCAATTCATTTTTGGGTCTCTCAGCCAAATTTTGTGGTCCTCAGCCCATTTTTGCTTCCTTCAGTTTATTTTTGGGTTCTGCCACCCATTTTTAGGTCCCTCAGCTTCTTTTTGGGCTCCTGAATCACGTTTTGGGTTCCTCAATCCAATTTTGGGTTCCTCAATCCATTTTTTGTTTCCTCAGCCTATTTTTGGGTTCCTCAGCCCATTTTTGGTTTCCTTGGCCCCCTTTTTTGATTTCTCAAGCCATTTTTGGGCTCCTAAGCTTTTATTGGGTTTCCTCAAACCATTTATTTGTTCCTCAGCCAATTTTTGGGTCCCTCAATCCATTTTTTTAATTTTCAGCTCAGTTTTCACTTTCTCAAGCCATTTTGGGGTCTCTCAGCCTATTTTTGGGTTTCTCAATCCATTTTTAGGTTCCTCAGCCCATTTTCGGGTTACTAAATGCATTTTTGTGTTTCTCAGCCCATTTTTTTGTTTCTCAAGCCAGAATGGAGTCCCTCTGTCTATTTTTGTCTTCCTCTGTCCATTTTTGGAGCCCTCCGCCGATTTTTGGGTTCCTCAATTCATTTTTTACTTCCTCAGCCCTATTTTGTGTCTCTCAATCTATTCTTGACTCCATCGGCTCTTTTTTCGGGTTTCTCAATCCATTTTTAGGTTCCTCAGCCCATTTTGGAATTCCTCAATCCATTTTTGGGTCCCTCAGCCCATTATTGGTTTCGTCAATCCACTTTTCAATTTTTCGGCCCATTTTTTTTGTTTCTCAACAATTCTTGGTGTCCCTCAGGTTATTTTTGGATTCCACAATGCATTTTTAGGTTCCTCAGTCCATTTTTGGTCCCTCAGTCCTTTTTTGGGTCCCTCGACCCTTTTTCTGGTTCCTCAATGCATTTTTGGGTCCCTCGACCCATTTTTAGGTTTCTTCAATCCATTTTTGGTTTCCTCAGCCCTTTTTTGGGTTCCTCAATCCATTTTTGGATTCCTCAGCTCATTTTTTGTTTCCTCACTCTGTTTTTGGTTTCCTCTGTCCATTTCGGGGTCTCTCAGTCCATTTTTGAATTTTTCAATCCTTTTTTGGTCCCTCAGCCCATTTTTGGGTTTCTCAATTCTTTTTGGGTGTTTCTCAGCCCACTTTTGGGTTCCTCAGTCCTTTTTTGGTTTCCTCAGTCTATTTTGGTTCTCTCAGTTCATTTTGGGGTTTTTCAATTCATTTTTGGTCCCTTAGCACATTTTGGGGTTTTTTAATCCATTTTTATGATTCTCAGCCCATATTTTTTCTTCCTCAATCCATTTTGGAGTCCCTCAGCCTATTTTTGGTTTTGCCCAACCATTTTTGTGTTCCTCAGCCCATTTTTGCTTCCCTCAGTCCATTTTTGGGTTCTGCAATCTATTTTTACGTCCCTCAGCCCGTTTTTGGGTTCCTCAATCAATTTTTGAGTTCCTAAATCCATTTTTGTGTCTCAGCACGGTTTTGGGTTTCTCAGCCCATTTTTGAGATCCCTCGTCCCAAGTTTTTGTTCTTCAGTTCATTTTTGGTCCCTCAGCCCATTTTTGCTTTCCTCAATCCATTTTTGGTATCTCAATCCTTTTTGGTTCCCTCAGTTAATTTTTGAAGCCCTGAATCCATTTTTCGATTCCTCAGCTCATTTTTGATTTCCTCAGTGCATTTTTGGGTTCCTCGATCCATTCTTGGGTCCCTCAATCCATTTCTGGATTTCTCAAATCATTTTTGAGTCCCTTAGTCTATTTCTGGGTCCATCAGCCAATTTTGAGGTCCGTCAACCCAGTTTTAGGTCCCTCCGTCCATTTTTGGTTTTCTCTGCCCATTTTTGGGTTCCTCAATCCAATTTGGGTTCCTCGGTCCATTTTTTCAGTTCCTCAATCCAATTTGGGTCTGTCAGTCAATTTTTGGGTCCCTCAGTCTATTTTTGGGTCCCTCAGCCTATTTTTGAGTTCTTCAATGAATTTTTTATTTTCTCAATCCATGTTTTAGCTCCCCCGTCTCAATTTCTTAATCTACTCTTCATTTTTGGTTCCTCAGCCAATTTTTGATTTCCTCAATTTATTTTTGGGTTCAGCGATCCATTCCTGGTTCCCTCAGTCCTTCTCTGGGTTCCTCAATCTATTTTTGAGTCCCTCAGTGCATTTTTGGGTACGTCAGCCCATTTTGGGGCTCCTCAATCCATTTTTGGGTTTCTCAGACCATTTTTGGGTTCCTCAATTCATTTTTGGGTCTCTCAGCCAAATTTTGTGGTCCTCAGCCCATTTTGCTTCCTTCAGTTTATTTTTGGGTTCTGCCACCCATTTTTAGGTCCCTCAGCTTCTTTTTGGGCTCCTGAATCACGTTTTGGGTTCCTCAATCCAATTTTGGGTTCCTCAATCCATTTTTTCTTTCCTCAGCCTATTTTTGGGTTTTTCAGACCATTTTTGGTTTCCTCTGCCCCTTTTTTTTGATTTCTCAATCCATTTTTGGGCTCCTCAGCCTTTATTGGGGTTCCTCAAACCATTTATTTGTTCCTCAGCCAATTTTTGGGTCCCTCAATCCATTTTTGGAATTTTCAGCTCAGTTTTAACTTTCTCAAGCCATTTTGGGGTCTCTCAGCCTATTTTTGGGTTCCTCAATCCATTTTTAGGTTCCTCAGCCCATTTTCGGGTTACTCAATGCATTTTTGTGTTTCTCAGCCCATTTTTTTGTTTCTCAAGCCAGAATGGAGTCCCTCTGTCCATTTTTGGAGCCCTCCACCGATTTTTGGGTTCCTCAATGCATTTTTTACTTCCTCATCCCTATTTTGGGTCCCTCAATCTATTCTTGACTCCCTCGGCTCTTTTTTCGGGTTTCTCAATCCATTTTTAGGTTCCTCAGACCATTTTGGTATTCCTCAATCCATTTTTGGGTCCCTCAGCCCATTATTGGTTTTCTCAATTCCTTTTGGGTGTTTCTCAGCCCACTTTTGGTTTCCTCAGTCCTTTTTTTGTTTCCTCAGTCTATTTTGGGTTCTCTCATTCCATTTTTGTTTTTTCAATTCATTTTTGGTCCCTCAGCACATTTTGGTGTTTTTTAATCCATTTTTATGTTTCTCAGCCCATATTTTTTGTTCCTCAATCCGTTTTGGAGTCGCTCAGCCTATTTTTGGTTTTGCCCAACCATTTTTGTGTTCCTCAACCCATTTTTGCTTCCCTCAGTCCATTTTTGGTTTCTGCAATCTATTTTTAGGTCCCTCAGCCCGTTTTTGGGTACCTCAATCAATTTTTGAGTTCCTAAATCCGTTTTTGAGTCTCAGCACGGTTTTGGGTTTCTCAGCCCATTTTTGAGATCCCTCGTCCCAAGTTTTTGTTCTTCAGTTCATTTTTGGTCCCTCAGCCCATTTTTGCTTTCCTCAATCCATTTTTGGGTATCTCAATCCATTTTTGGTTCCCTCAGCTAATTTTTGAAGCCCTGAAGCCATTTTTCGGTTCCTCAGCTCATTTTTGAGTTCCTCAGTGCATTTTTGGGTTCCTCGATCCATTCCTGGGTCCCTCAATCCATTTCTGGGTTTCTCAATCCATTTTTGAGTCCCTCAGTCCATTTCTGGGTCCATCAGCCAATTTTGAGGTCCGTCAACCCAGTTTTAGGTCCCTCCGTCCATTTTCGGTTTTCTCTGCCCATTTTTGGGTTCCTCAATCCAATTTGGGTTCCTCGGTCCATTTTTTCAGTTTCTCAATCCAATTTGGGTCTCTCAGTCCATTTTTGGGTCTTTCAGTCCATTTTTGGGTCCCTCAGTCTATTTTTGGGTCCCTCAGCCTATTTTTGAGTTCTTCAATGAATTTTTTATTTTCTCAGTCCATTTTTTAGCTCCCCCGTCTCAATTTTTTAATCTACTCTTCATTTTTGGTTCCTCAGCCAATTTTTGCTTTCCCCAATTTATTTTTGGTTTATGCGATCCATTCCTGGTTCCCTCAGTCCTTTTCTGGGTTCCTCAATCCATTTTTGAGTCCCTCAGTGCATTTTTGGGTTCCTCGATCCATTCTTGGGTCCCTCAATCCATTTCTGGGTTTCTCAATCCATTTTTGAGTCCCTCAGTCCATTTCTGGGTCCATCAGCCAATTTTGAGGTCCATTGATCCAGTTTTAGGTCCCTCCGTCCATTTTTAGTTTTCGCTGCCCATTTTTGGGTTCCTCAATGCAATTTGGGTTCCTCGGTCCATTTTTGGGTCCCTCAGCCCATTTTTGGATTCAATCAACCAATTTTTTATATTTTCAGCTGATTTTTGAGCTCTCTCGTCCAAATTTTTGGTTCTTCAGCTCATTTTTGTTCCCTCAGCCCATTTTTGCTTCCCTCAGTCTATTTTTGGGTTCTGCAATCTATTTTTGGGTCCCTCAACCCATTTTTGGGTTCTGCGATCCATTCTTGGTTCCCTCAATACATTTCTGGTTTCCTCAATCCATTTTTTAAGTCCCTCAGTGCATTTTTGGGTACGTCAGCCCATTTTTGGTTCTGGATTCCATTTTCGGGTTTCTCAGACCATTTTTGGGTTCCTCAATCCATTTTTGTCTCTCTCAGCCAAATTTTGCGTTCCTCAGCCCATTTTTGCTTCCCTCAGTCCATTTTTGGGTTGTGCAATCCATTTTTAGTTCCCTCAGCCCGTTTTTGGATTCCTGAATCACGTTTTGGGTTTCTCAATCCGTTTTTGGGACCCTCAGTCCATTTTTGGTTCGTTAATCCAGTATATATTTGTATTTCTCAGCCCATTTTTGGGTTCCTCAATCCATTTTTTAGTTTCTCAGACCATTTTTTTGTTCCTCTATCCATTTTTGGGTTCCTCAATCCATTCTTGAGTTTCCCAGCCCATTTTTAGGTTTCTCAACCCATTTCAGAGCTCCCTCATCCCATTTTTGGTCCCTCAGTTCATTTTTGGTCCCTCAGCCAATTTTTGCTTTCCTCAATCCATTTTTGGGTTCTGCGATCCATTCTTGGTTCCCTCAATTCATTTCTGGTTTCCTCAATCCAATTTTTGAGTCGCTCAGTGCATTTTTGGGTTCGTCAGCCCAATTTCGGTTTCCTCAATCCATTTTTGGGTTTCTCAGAGCATTTTTGGATTCCTCAATCCATTTTTGCGTCTCTCAGCCAAATTTTGTGTTCCTCAGCCCATTTTTACTTCCCTCAGTTTATTTTAGGTTCTGCAATCTATTTTTAGGCCCCTCAGGCCATTTTTTTGGTTCGTCAATCCATTTTTGGGTTTCTCAGCCTATTTCAGAGCTCCCTCATCCCATTTTTGGTCCCTCAGTTCATTTTTGGTCCTTCAGCCAATTTTTGCTTTCCTCAACCCATTTTTGGGTTCTGCGATCCATTCTTGGTTCCCTCTATACATTTCTGGTTTCCTCAATCCATTTTTTAAGTCCCTCAGTGCATTTTTGGGTACATCAGCCCATTTTTGGTTCTGGATTCCATTTTCGGGTTTCTCAGACCATTTTTGGGTTCCTCAATCCATTTTTGTCTCTCTCAGCCAAATTTTGGGTTCCTCAGCCCATTTTTGCTTCCCTCAGTCCATTTTTGGGTTGTGCAATCCATTTTCAGTTCCCTCAGCCCTTTTTTGGATTCTTGAATCACGTTTTGGGTTTCTCAATCCATTTTTGGGACCCTCAGTCCATTTTTGGTTCGTTAATCCAGTATATTTTTGTATTTCTCAGCCCATTTTTGGGTTCCGGAATCCATTTTGAGGTCAGTCAACCCATTGTGAGGTCCCTCTGCCTATTTTGATGCCCCTCAGCCCATTTTGGGGTTCCTCAATCCATTTTTGAGTTTCTCACACCATTTTTGTGTTCCTCAATCCAGTTGGGGTCCCTCAGTCCATTTTTGGGTTCCTCAATGCATTTTTGTTTTTCTCAGACCATTTTTGTGTTCCTCAATCCAATTTGGGTCCCCCAGTCAATTTTTGGGTTCCTCGATCCATTTTTGGGTTTCTCAGACCATTTTTAAGTTTCTCAGCCTAGTTTTGGTTTCTTCAATCCATTTTTGGTTCCCTCAGCCCATATTTTGATTCCTCAGCACTTTTTTTGGGTTTCTCTTCCCATTTTTTTGTTCCTCAATTTATTCTTGGGTATCTCAATCCATTTTTTAATTTGTTAATCCATTTTTGGGGTTTCTTAGCCCATTTTGGGGGGTTTCTTTGCTTATTTTTTTGTTCCTCAATCCATTTGTGGGTTTCTCAATCCATTTTTAAATTCCTCAATCTATTTTTGGTTTTCTCAGCCCATTTCAGAGCTCTCTCATCCCAATTTTTGTTCTTCAGTTCATTTTTGGTCCCTCAGTCAATTTTTAGGTACTGCAATCTATTTTTCGCTCCCTCAGCCCGTTTTTTGTTTCCTCAATCCATTTTTGGGTTCCTCAATCCATTTTTGTGTTTCTCAGCCCATTTATTGATTCCTCAGCAGTTTTTTGGATTTCTCCGCCCATTTTTTGGTTCCTCAGTCCATTTTGGGGTCTCTCAATCCATTTTTGAATTTTCAGCCCATTTTTTTAATTTATCAAGCCGTTTTGGGGTCTCTCAGCCCGTTTTTTGGTTCCTCAATCAATTTTGGTGTTCCTCAGCCCATTTTCCGGTTCCTCAATCCATTTAATGGGCTTAGCAGCCCATTTTTTGATTCCTCAGATCTTTTTCGATTTCTCCACCCATTTTTTGTCCCTCAGTACATTTTTGGGTCCCTCGACCCTTTTTCTGCTTCGTCAATGCATTTTTTGGTCCCTCGGCCCATTTTTAGGTTTCTTCAATTGATTTCTTGTTTCCTCAGCCTATTTCTGGGTTCCTCAATCCATTTTTGGGTTCCTCAGCCCATTTGTTTGTTTCTCAAGCCAGATTAGAGTCCCTCACTCTATTTTTGTGTTCCTCTGTCCATTTTTGTGTCCCTCGGCTGATTTTTGAGTTCCTCAATCCATTTTTTCTTTCCTCAGCCTATTTTTGGGTTCCTCAGCCCATTTTTGGTTTCCTCGGCCCCTTTTTTTGTTTTCTCAATCCATTTTTGGGCTCCTCATCCTTTATTGGGGTTCCTCAAACCATTTATTTGTTCCTCAGCCAATCTTTGGGTCCCTCTATCCATTTTTGGAATTTTCAGCTCAGTTTTAACTTTCTCAAGCCATTTTGGGGTCTCTCAGCCTATTTTTGGGTTCCTCAATCCATTTTTAGGTTCCTCAGCCCATTTTCGGGTTACTCAATGCATTCTTGTGTTTCTCAGCCCATTTTTTTGTTTCTCAAGCCAGAATGGAGTCCCTCTGTCTATTTTTGGGTTCCTCCACCGATTTTTGGGTTCCTCAATGCATTTTTTACTTCCTCAGCCCTATTTTGGGTCCCTCAATCTATTCTTGACTCCCTCGGCTCTTTTTTCGGGTTTCTCAATCCATTTTTAGGTTCCTCAGCCCATTTTGGTATTCCTCAATCCATTTTTGGGTCTCTCAGCCCATTATTGGGTTCCTCAATCCATTTTTGAAGTTTTCAGCCCATTTTTTTGGTTTCTCAACAATTCTTGGTGTCCCTCAGGTTATTTTTGGATTCCACAATGCATTTTTAGGTTCCTCAGCCCATTTTTGGTCCCTCAGTCCTTTTTTGGGTCCCTTGACCCTTTTTCTGGTTCCTCAATGCATTTTTGGGTCCCTCGACCCATTTTTAGGTTTCTTCAATCCATTTTTGGTTTCCTCAGCCCGTTTTTTGGTTCCTCAATCCATTTTTGGATTCCTCAGGTCATTTTTTGTTTCCTCAGTCCGTTTTTGGTTTCCTCTGTCCATTTCGGGGTCTCTCAGTCCATTTTTGAATTTTTCAATCCTTTTTTGGTCCCTCAGCCCGTTTTTGGGTTCCTCAATCAATTTTTGAGATCCTGAATCCATTTTTGAGTCTCAGCACGTTTTTGGGTTTCTCAGCCCATTTTTGAGATCCCTCGTCCCAAGTTTTTGTTCTTCAGTTCATTTTTGGTCCCTCAGCCCATTTTTGCTTTCCTCAATCCATTTTTGGGTATCTCAATCCATTTTTGGTTTCCTCAGCTAATTTTTGAAGCCCTGAATCCATTTTTCGGTTCCTCAGCTCATTTTTGAGTTCCTCAGTGCATTTTTGGGTTCCTCGATCCATTCTTGGGTCCCTCAATCCATTTCTGGGTTCCTCAATCCATTTTTGAGTTCCTCAGTGCATTTTTGGGTACGTCAGCCCATTTTTGGTTCTGGATTCCATTTTCGGGTTTCTCAGACCATTTTTGGGTTCCTCAATCCATTTTTGTCTCTCTCAACCAAATTTTGATTTCCTCAGCCCATTTTTGCTTCCCTCAGTCCATTTTTGGGTTGTGCAATCCATTTTTAGTTCCCTCAGCCCGTTTTTGGATTCCTGAATCATGTTTTGGGTTTCTCAATCCATTTTTGGGACCCTCAGTCCATTTTTGGTTCGTTAATCCAGTATATATTTGTATTTCTCAGCCCATTTTTTGGTTCCTCAATCCATTTTTTAGTTTCTCAGACCATTTTTTTGTTCCTCAATCCATTTTTGGGTTCCTCAATCCATTCTTGAGTTTCTCAGCCCATTTTTAGGTTTCTCATCCCATTTCAGAGCTCCCTCATCCCATTTTTGGTGCCTCAGTTCATTTTTGGTCCCTCAGACAATTTTTGCTGTCCTCAATCCATTTTTGGGTTCTGCGATCCATTCTTGGTTCCCTCAATTCATTTCTGGGTTCCTCAATCCATTTTTGAGTTCCTCAGTGCATTTTTGGGTACGTCAGCCCATTTTTGGTTCTGGATTCCATTTTCGGGTTTCTCAGACCATTTTTGGGTTCCTCAATCCATTTTTCTCTCTCAACCAAATTTTGATTTCCTCAGCCCATTTTTGCTTCCCTCAGTTCATTTTTGGGTTGTGCAATCCATTTTTAGTTCCCTCAGCCCGTTTTTGGATTCCTGAATCATGTTTTGGGTTTCTCAATCCATTTTTGGGACCCTCAGTCCATTTTTGGTTCGTTAATCCAGTATATTTTTGTATTTCTCAGACCATTTTTGGGTTCCTCAATCCATTTTTTAGTTTCTCAGACCATTTTTTTGTTCCTCAATCCATTTTTGGGTTCCTCAATCCATTCTTGAGTTTCTCAGCCCATTTTTAGGTTTCTCATCCCATTTCAGAGCTCCCTCATCCCATTTTTGGTCCCTCAGTTCATTTTTGGTCCCTCAGCCAATTTTTGCTTTCCTCAATCCATTTTTGGGTTCTGCGATCCATTCTTGGTTCCCTCAATTCATTTCTGGTTTCCTCAATTCATTTTTTGAGTCGCTGAGTGCATTTTTGGGTACGTCAGCCCAATTTGGGGTTCCTCAATCCATTTTTGGCTTTCTCAGAGCATTTTTGGATTCCTCAATCCATTTTTGCGTCTCTCAGCCAAATTTTGGGTTCCTCAGCCCATTTTTGCTTCCCTCAGTCGATTCTTGGGTTCTGCAATCTATTTTTAGGTCCCTCAGCCCGTTTTTGGGTTCCTCAATCAATTTTTGAGATCCTAAATCCATTTTTGAGTCTCAGCACGTTTTTGGGTTTCTCAGCCCATTTTTGAGATCCCTCGTCCCAAGTTTTTGTTCTTCAGTTCATTTTTGGTCCCTCAGCCCATTTTTGCTTTCCTCAGTCCATTTTTGGGTATCTCAATCCATTTTTGGTTTCCTCAGATAATTTTTGAAGCCCTGAATCCATTTTTCGGTTCCTCAGCTCATTTTTGAGTTCCTCAGTGCATTTTTGGGTTCCTCGATCCATTCTTGGGTCCCTCAATCCATTTCTGGGTTTCTCAATCCATTTTTGAGTCCCTCAGTGCATTTCTGGGTCCATCAGCCAATTTTGAGTTCCATCGACCCAGTTTTAGGTCCCTCCGTCCATTTTTAGTTTTCGCTGCCCATTTTTGGGTTCCTCAATCCAATTTGGGTTCCTCGGTCCATTTTTGGGTCCCTCAGCCCATTTTTGGATTCAATCAACCAATATTTTATATTTTCAGCTGATTTTTGAGCTCTCTCGTCCAAATTTTTGGTTCTTCAGCTCATTTTTGTTCCCTCAGCCCATTTTTGCTTCCCTCAGTCTATTTTTGGGTTCTGCAATCTATTTTTGGGTCCCTCAACCCATTTTTGGGTTCCTCAATCAATTTTTTATTTTCTCAGCCCATTTCAGAGCTCCCTCATCCCATTTTTCGTTCTTCAGTTCATTGTTGGTCCTTCAGCCAATTTTTGCTTTCCTCAATCCATTTTTGGGTTCTGCGATCCATTCTTGGTTCCCTCAATTCATTTCTGGGTTCCTCAATCCATTTTTGAGTTCCTCAGTGCATTTTTGGGTACGTCAGCCCATTCTTGGTTCTGGATTCCATTTTCGGGTTTCTCAGACCATTTTTGGGTTCCTCAATCCATTTTTGTCTCTCTCAACCAAATTTTGATTTCCTCAGCTCATTTTTGCTTCCCTCAGTCCATTTTTGGGTTGTGCAATCCATTTTTAGTTCCCTCAGCCCGTTTTTGGATTCCTGAATCATGTTTTGGGTTTCTCAATCCATTTTGGGGACCCTCAGTCCATTTTTGGTTCATTAATCCAGTATATATTTGTATTTCTCAGCCCATTTTTGGGTTCCTCAATCCATTTTTTAGTTTCTCAGACCATTTTTTTGTTCCTCAATCCATTTTTGGGTTCCTCAATCCATTCTTGAGTTTCTCAGCCCATTTTTAGGTTTCTCATCCCATTTCAGAGCTCCCTCATCCCATTTTTGGTCCCTCAGTTCATTTTTGGTCCCTCAGCCAATTTTTGCTTTCCTCAATCCATTTTTGGGTTCTGCGATCCATTCTTGGTTCCCTCAATTCATTTCTGGTTTCCTCAATTCATTTTTTGAGTCGCTGAGTGCATTTTTGGGTACGTCAGCCCAATTTGGGGTTCCTCAATCCATTTTTGGCTTTCTCAGAGCATTTTTGGATTCTTCAATCCATTTTTGCATCTCTCAGCCAAATTTTGGGTTCCTCAGCGCATTTTTGCTTCCCTCAGTCGATTCTTGGGTTCTGCAATCTATTTTTAGGTCCCTCAGCCCGTTTTTGGGTTCCTCAATCAATTTTTGAGATCCTAAATCCATTTTTGAGTCTCAGCACGTTTTTGGGTTTCTCAGCCCATTTTTGAGATCCCTCGTCCCAAGTTTTTGTTCTTCAGTTCATTTTTGGTCCCTCAGCCCATTTTTGCTTTCCTCAATCCATTTTTGGGTATCTCAATCCATTTTTGGTTTCCTCAGATAATTTTTGAAGCCCTGAATCCATTTTTCGGTTCCTCAGCTCATTTTTGACTTCCTCAGTGCATTTTTGGGTTCCTCGATCCATTCTTGGGTCCCTCAATCCATTTCTGGGTTTCTCAATCCATTTTTGAGTCCCTCAGTCCATTTCTGGGTCCATCAGCCAATTTTGAGTTCCATCGACCCAGTTTTAGGTCCCTCCGTCCATTTTTAGTTTTCGCTGCCCATTTTTGGGTTCCTCAATCCAATTTGGGTTCCTCGGTCCATTTTTGGGTCCCTCAGCCCATTTTTGGATTCAATCAACCAATTTTTTATATTTTCAGCTGATTTTTGAGCTCTCTCGTCCAAATTTTTGGTTCTTCAGCTCATTTTTGTTCCCTCAGCCCATTTTTGCTTCCCTCAGTCTATTTTTGGGTTCTGCAATCTATTTTTGGGTCCCTCAACCCATTTTTGGGTTCCTCAATCAATTTTTTATTTTCTCAGCCCATTTCAGAGCTCCCTCATCCCATTTTTCGTTCTTTAGTTCATTGTTGGTCCTTCAGCCAATTTTTGCTTTCCTCAATCCATTTTTGGGTTCTGCGATCCATTCTTGGTTCCCTCAATTCATTTCTGGGTTCCTCAATCCATTTTTGAGTTCCTCAGTGCATTTTTGGGTACGTCAGCCCATTTTTGGTTCTGGATTCCATTTTCGGGTTTCTCAGACCATTTTTGGGTTCCTCAATCCATTTTTGTCTCTCTCAACCAAATTTTGATTTCCTCAGCCCATTTTTGCTTCCCTCAGTCCATTTTTGGGTTGTGCAATCCATTTTTAGTTCCCTCAGCCCGTTTTTGGATTCCTGAATCACGTTTTGGGTTTCTCAATCCATTTTTGGGACCCTCAGTCCATTTTTGGTTCGTTAATCCAGTATATTTTTGTATTTCTCAGCCCATTTTTGGGTTCCTCAATCCATTTTTTAGTTTCTCAGACCATTTTTTTGTTCCTCAATCCATTTTTGGGTTCCTCAATCCATTCTTGAGTTTCTCAGCCCATTTTTAGGTTTCTCATCCCATTTCAGAGCTCCCTCATCCCATTTTTGGTCCCTCAGTTCATTTTTGGTCCCTCAGACAATTTTTGCTTTCCTCAATCCATTTTTGGGTTCTGCGATCCATTCTTGGTTCCCTCAATTCATTTCTGGGTTCCTCAATCCATTTTTGAGTTCCTCAGTGCATTTTTGGGTACGTCAGCCCATTTTTGGTTCTGGATTCCATTTTCGGGTTTCTCAGACCATTTTTGGGTTCCTCAATCCATTTTTGTCTCTCTCAACCAAATTTTGATTTCCTCAGCCCATTTTTGCTTCCCTCAGTTCATTTTTGGGTTGTGCAATCCATTTTTAGTTCCCTCAGCCCGTTTTTGGATTCCTGAATCATGTTTTGGGTTTCTCAATCCATTTTGGGGACCCTCAGTCCATTTTTGGTTCGTTAATCCAGTATATTTTTGTATTTCTCAGACCATTTTTGGGTTCCTCAATCCATTTTTTAGTTTCTCAGACCATTTTTTTGTTCCTCAATCCATTTTTGGGTTCCTCAATCCATTCTTAAGTTTCTCAGCCCATTTTTAGGTTTCTCATCCCATTTCAGAGCTCCCTCATCCCATTTTTGGTCCCTCAGTTCATTTTTGGTCCTTCAGCCAATTTTTGCTTTCCTCAATCCATTTTTGGGTTCTGCGATCCATTCTTGGTTTCCTCAATTCATTTCTGGTTTCCTCAATTCATTTTTTGAGTCGCTGAGTGCATTTTTGGGTACGTCAGCCCAATTTGGGGTTCCTCAATCCATTTTTGGCTTTCTCAGAGCATTTTTGGATTCCTCAATCCATTTTTGCGTCTCTCAGCCAAATTTTGGGTTCCTCAGCCCATTTTTGCTTCCCTCAGTCGATTCTTGGGTTCTGCAATCTATTTTTAGGTCCCTCAGCCCGTTTTTGGGTTCCTCAATCAATTTTTGAGATCCTAAATCCATTTTTGAGTCTCAGCACGTTTTTGGGTTTCTCAGCCCATTTTTGAGATCCCTCGTCCCAAGTTTTTGTTCTTCAGTTCATTTTTGGTCCCTCAGCCCATTTTTGCTTTCCTCAATCCATTTTTGGGTTCTGCGATCCATTCTTGGTTCCCTCAATTCATTTCTGGGTTCCTCAATCCATTTTTGAGTTCCTCAGTGCATTTTTGGGTACGTCAGCCCATTTTTGGTTCTGGATTCCATTTTCGGGTTTCTCAGACCATTTTTGGGTTCCTCAATCCATTTTTGTCTCTCTCAACCAAATTTTGATTTCCTCAGCCCATTTTTGCTTCCCTCAGTCCATTTTTGGGTTGTGCAATCCATTTTTAGTTCCCTCAGCCCGTTTTTGGATTCCTGAATCATGTTTTGGGTTTCTCAATCCATTTTTGGGACCCTCAGTCCATTTTTGGTTCGTTAATCCAGTATATTTTTGTATTTCTCAGACCATTTTTGGGTTCCTCAATCCATTTTTTAGTTTCTCAGACCATTTTTTTGTTCCTCAATCTATTTTTGGGTTCCTCAATCCATTCTTGAGTTTCTCAGCCCATTTTTAGGTTTCTCATCCCATTTCAGAGCTCCCTCATCCTATTTTTGGTCCCTCAGTTCATTTTTGGTCCCTCAGCCAATTTTTGCTCTCCTCAATCCATTTTTGGGTTCTGCGATCCATTCTTGGTTCCCTCAATTCATTTCTGGTTTCCTCAATTCATTTTTTGAGTCGCTGAGTGCATTTTTGGGTACGTCAGCCCAATTTGGGGTTCCTCAATCCATTTTTGGCTTTCTCAGAGCATTTTTGGATTCCTCAATCCATTTTTGCGTCTCTCAGCCAAATTTTGGGTTCCTCAGCCCATTTTTGCTTCCCTCAGTCGATTCTTGGGTTCTGCAATCTATTTTTAGGTCCCTCAGCCCGTTTTTGGGTTCCTCAATCAATTTTTGAGATCCTAAATCCATTTTTGAGTCTCAGCACGTTTTTGGGTTTCTCAGCCCATTTTTGAGATCCCTCGTCCCAAGTTTTTGTTCTTCAGTTCATTTTTGGTCCCTCAGCCCATTTTTGCTTTCCTCAATCCATTTTTGGGTTCTGCGATCCATTCTTGGTTCCCTCAATTCATTTCTGGGTTCCTCAATCCATTTTTGAGTTCCTCAGTGCATTTTTGGGTACGTCAGCCCATTTTTGGTTCTGGATTCCATTTTCGGGTTTCTCAGACCATTTTTGGGTTCCTCAATCCATTTTTGTCTCTCTCAACCAAATTTTGATTTCCTCAGCCCATTTTTGCTTCCCTCAGTCCATTTTTGGGTTGTGCAATCCATTTTTAGTTCCCTCAGCCCGTTTTTGGATTCCTGAATCACGTTTTGGGTTTCTCAATCCATTTTTGGGACCCTCAGTCCATTTTTGGTTCGTTAATCCAGTATATTTTTGTATTTCTCAGCCCATTTTTGGGTTCCTCAATCCATTTTTTAGTTTCTCAGACCATTTTTTTGTTCCTCAATCCATTTTTGGGTTCCTCAATCCATTCTTGAGTTTCTCAGCCCATTTTTAGGTTTCTCATCCCATTTCAGAGCTCCCTCATCCCATTTTTGGTCCCTCAGTTCATTTTTGGTCCCTCAGCCAATTTTTGCTTTCCTCAATCCATTTTTGGGTTCTGCGATCCATTCTTGGTTCCCTCAATTCATTTCTGGTTTCCTCAATTCATTTTTTGAGTCGCTGAGTGCATTTTTGGGTACGTCAGCCCAATTTGGGGTTCCTCAATCCATTTTTGGCTTTCTCAGAGCATTTTTGGATTCTTCAATCCATTTTTGCGTCTCTCAGCCAAATTTTGGGTTCCTCAGCCCATTTTTGCTTCCCTCAGTCGATTCTTGGGTTCTGCAATCTATTTTTAGGTCCCTCAGCCCGTTTTTGGGTTCCTCAATCAATTTTTGAGATCCTAAATCCATTTTTGAGTCTCAGCACGTTTTTGGGTTTCTCAGCCCATTTTTGAGATCCCTCGTCCCAAGTTTTTGTTCTTCAGTTCATTTTTGGTCCCTCAGCCCATTTTTGCTTTCCTCAATCCATTTTTGGGTATCTCAATCCATTTTTGGTTTCCTCAGATAATTTTTGAAGCCCTGAATCCATTTTTCGGTTCCTCAGCTCATTTTTGACTTCCTCAGTGCATTTTTGGGTTCCTCGATCCATTCTTGGGTCCCTCAATCCATTTCTGGGTTTCTCAATCCATTTTTGAGTCCCTCAGTCCATTTCTGGGTCCATCAGCCAATTTTGAGTTCCATCGACCCAGTTTTAGGTCCCTCCGTCCATTTTTAGTTTTCGCTGCCCATTTTTGGGTTCCTCAATCCAATTTGGGTTCCTCGGTCCATTTTTGGGTCCCTCAGCCCATTTTTGGATTCAATCAACCAATTTTTTATATTTTCAGCTGATTTTTGAGCTCTCTCGTCCAAATTTTTGGTTCTTCAGCTCATTTTTGTTCCCTCAGCCCATTTTTGCTTCCCTCAGTCTATTTTTGGGTTCTGCAATCTATTTTTGGGTCCCTCAACCCATTTTTGGGTTCCTCAATCAATTTTTTATTTTCTCAGCCCATTTCAGAGCTCCCTCATCCCATTTTTCGTTCTTTAGTTCATTGTTGGTCCTTCAGCCAATTTTTGCTTTCCTCAATCCATTTTTGGGTTCTGCGATCCATTCTTGGTTCCCTCAATTCATTTCTGGGTTCCTCAATCCATTTTTGAGTTCCTCAGTGCATTTTTGGGTACGTCAGCCCATTTTTGGTTCTGGATTCCATTTTCGGGTTTCTCAGACCATTTTTGGGTTCCTCAATCCATTTTTGTCTCTCTCAACCAAATTTTGATTTCCTCAGCCCATTTTTGCTTCCCTCAGTCCATTTTTGGGTTGTGCAATCCATTTTTAGTTCCCTCAGCCCGTTTTTGGATTCCTGAATCACGTTTTGGGTTTCTCAATCCATTTTTGGGACCCTCAGTCCATTTTTGGTTCGTTAATCCAGTATATTTTTGTATTTCTCAGCCCATTTTTGGGTTCCTCAATCCATTTTTTAGTTTCTCAGACCATTTTTTTGTTCCTCAATCCATTTTTGGGTTCCTCAATCCATTCTTGAGTTTCTCAGCCCATTTTTAGGTTTCTCATCCCATTTCAGAGCTCCCTCATCCCATTTTTGGTCCCTCAGTTCATTTTTGGTCCCTCAGACAATTTTTGCTTTCCTCAATCCATTTTTGGGTTCTGCGATCCATTCTTGGTTCCCTCAATTCATTTCTGGGTTCCTCAATCCATTTTTGAGTTCCTCAGTGCATTTTTGGGTACGTCAGCCCATTTTTGGTTCTGGATTCCATTTTCGGGTTTCTCAGACCATTTTTGGGTTCCTCAATCCATTTTTGTCTCTCTCAACCAAATTTTGATTTCCTCAGCCCATTTTTGCTTCCCTCAGTTCATTTTTGGGTTGTGCAATCCATTTTTAGTTCCCTCAGCCCGTTTTTGGATTCCTGAATCATGTTTTGGGTTTCTCAATCCATTTTTGGGACCCTCAGTCCATTTTTGGTTCGTTAATCCAGTATATTTTTGTATTTCTCAGACCATTTTTGGGTTCCTCAATCCATTTTTTAGTTTCTCAGACCATTTTTTTGTTCCTCAATCCATTTTTGGGTTCCTCAATCCATTCTTAAGTTTCTCAGCCCATTTTTAGGTTTCTCATCCCATTTCAGAGCTCCCTCATCCCATTTTTGGTCCCTCAGTTCATTTTTGGTCCTTCAGCCAATTTTTGCTTTCCTCAATCCATTTTTGGGTTCTGCGATCCATTCTTGGTTTCCTCAATTCATTTCTGGTTTCCTCAATTCATTTTTTGAGTCGCTGAGTGCATTTTTGGGTACGTCAGCCCAATTTGGGGTTCCTCAATCCATTTTTGGCTTTCTCAGAGCATTTTTGGATTCCTCAATCCATTTTTGCGTCTCTCAGCCAAATTTTGGGTTCCTCAGCCCATTTTTGCTTCCCTCAGTCGATTCTTGGGTTCTGCAATCTATTTTTAGGTCCCTCAGCCCGTTTTTGGGTTCCTCAATCAATTTTTGAGATCCTAAATCCATTTTTGAGTCTCAGCACGTTTTTGGGTTTCTCAGCCCATTTTTGAGATCCCTCGTCCCAAGTTTTTGTTCTTCAGTTCATTTTTGGTCCCTCAGCCCATTTTTGCTTTCCTCAATCCATTTTTGGGTTCTGCGATCCATTCTTGGTTCCCTCAATTCATTTCTGGGTTCCTCAATCCATTTTTGAGTTCCTCAGTGCATTTTTGGGTACGTCAGCCCATTTTTGGTTCTGGATTCCATTTTCGGGTTTCTCAGACCATTTTTGGGTTCCTCAATCCATTTTTGTCTCTCTCAACCAAATTTTGATTTCCTCAGCCCATTTTTGCTTCCCTCAGTCCATTTTTGGGTTGTGCAATCCATTTTTAGTTCCCTCAGCCCGTTTTTGGATTCCTGAATCATGTTTTGGGTTTCTCAATCCATTTTTGGGACCCTCAGTCCATTTTTGGTTCGTTAATCCAGTATATTTTTGTATTTCTCAGACCATTTTTGGGTTCCTCAATCCATTTTTTAGTTTCTCAGACCATTTTTTTGTTCCTCAATCCATTTTTGGGTTCCTCAATCCATTCTTGAGTTTCTCAGCCCATTTTTAGGTTTCTCATCCCATTTCAGAGCTCCCTCATCCCATTTTTGGTCCCTCAGTTCATTTTTGGTCCCTCAGCCAATTTTTGCTCTCCTCAATCCATTTTTGGGTTCTGCGATCCATTCTTGGTTCCCTCAATTCATTTCTGGTTTCCTCAATTCATTTTTTGAGTCGCTGAGTGCATTTTTGGGTACGTCAGCCCAATTTGGGGTTCCTCAATCCATTTTTGGCTTTCTCAGAGCATTTTTGGATTCCTCAATCCATTTTTGCGTCTCTCAGCCAAATTTTGGGTTCGTCAGCCCATTTTTGCTTCCCTCAGTCGATTCTTGGGTTCTGCAATCTATTTTTAGGTCCCTCAGCCCGTTTTTGGGTTCCTCAATCAATTTTTGAGATCCTAAATCCATTTTTGAGTCTCAGCACGTTTTTGGGTTTCTCAGCCCATTTTTGAGATCCCTCGTCCCAAGTTTTTGTTCTTCAGTTCATTTTTGGTCCCTCAGCCCATTTTTGCTTTCCTCAATCCATTTTTGGGTTCTGCGATCCATTCTTGGTTCCCTCAATTCATTTCTGGGTTCCTCAATCCATTTTTGAGTTCCTCAGTGCATTTTTGGGTACGTCAGCCCATTTTTGGTTCTGGATTCCATTTTCGGGTTTCTCAGACCATTTTTGGGTTCCTCAATCCATTTTTGTCTCTCTCAACCAAATTTTGATTTCCTCAGCCCATTTTTGCTTCCCTCAGTCCATTTTTGGGTTGTGCAATCCATTTTTAGTTCCCTCAGCCCGTTTTTGGATTCCTGAATCATGTTTTGGGTTTCTCAATCCATTTTTGGGACCCTCAGTCCATTTTTGGTTCGTTAATCCAGTATATTTTTGTATTTCTCAGACCATTTTTGGGTTCCTCAATCCATTTTTTAGTTTCTCAGACCATTTTTTTGTTCCTCAATCCATTTTTGGGTTCCTCAATCCATTCTTGAGTTTCTCAGCCCATTTTTAGGTTTCTCATCCCATTTCAGAGCTCCCTCATCCTATTTTTGGTCCCTCAGTTCATTTTTGGTCCCTCAGCCAATTTTTGCTCTCCTCAATCCATTTTTGGGTTCTGCGATCCATTCTTGGTTCCCTCAATTCATTTCTGGTTTCCTCAATTCATTTTTTGAGTCGCTGAGTGCATTTTTGGGTACGTCAGCCCAATTTGGGGTTCCTCAATCCATTTTTGGCTTTCTCAGAGCATTTTTGGATTCCTCAATCCATTTTTGCGTCTCTCAGCCAAATTTTGGGTTCGTCAGCCCATTTTTGCTTCCCTCAGTCGATTCTTGGGTTCTGCAATCTATTTTTAGGTCCCTCAGCCCGTTTTTGGGTTCCTCAATCAATTTTTGAGATCCTAAATCCATTTTTGAGTCTCAGCACGTTTTTGGGTTTCTCAGCCCATTTTTGAGATCCCTCGTCCCAAGTTTTTGTTCTTCAGTTCATTTTTGGTCCCTCAGCCCATTTTTGCTTTCCTCAATCCATTTTTGGGTTATGCGATCCATTCTTGGTTCCCTCAATTCATTTCTGGGTTCCTCAATCCATTTTTGAGTTCCTCAGTGCATTTTTGGGTACGTCAGCCCATTTTTGGTTCTGGATTCCATTTTCGGGTTTCTCAGACCATTTTTGGGTTCCTCAATCCATTTTTGTCTCTCTCAACCAAATTTTGATTTCCTCAGCCCATTTTTGCTTCCCTCAGTCCATTTTTGGGTTGTGCAATCCATTTTTAGTTCCCTCAGCCCGTTTTTGGATTCCTGAATCATGTTTTGGGTTTCTCAATCCATTTTTGGGACCCTCAGTCCATTTTTGGTTCGTTAATCCAGTATATTTTTGTATTTCTCAGACCATTTTTGGGTTCCTCAATCCATTTTTTAGTTTCTCAGACCATTTTTTTGTTCCTCAATCCATTTTTGGGTTCCTCAATCCATTCTTGAGTTTCTCAGCCCATTTTTAGGTTTCTCATCCCATTTCAGAGCTCCCTCATCCTATTTTTGGTCCCTCAGTTCATTTTTGGTCCCTCAGCCAATTTTTGCTCTCCTCAATCCATTTTTGGGTTCTGCGATCCATTCTTGGTTCCCTCAATTCATTTCTGGTTTCCTCAATTCATTTTTTGAGTCGCTGAGTGCATTTTTGGGTACGTCAGCCCAATTTGGGGTTCCTCAATCCATTTTTGGCTTTCTCAGAGCATTTTTGGATTCCTCAATCCATTTTTGCGTCTCTCAGCCAAATTTTGGGTTCGTCAGCCCATTTTTGCTTCCCTCAGTCGATTCTTGGGTTCTGCAATCTATTTTTAGGTCCCTCAGCCCGTTTTTGGGTTCCTCAATCAATTTTTGAGATCCTAAATCCATTTTTGAGTCTCAGCACGTTTTTGGGTTTCTCAGCCCATTTTTGAGATCCCTCGTCCCAAGTTTTTGTTCTTCAGTTCATTTTTGGTCCCTCAGCCCATTTTTGCTTTCCTCAATCCATTTTTGGGTTCTGCGATCCATTCTTGGTTCCCTCAATTCATTTCTGGGTTCCTCAATCCATTTTTGAGTTCCTCAGTGCATTTTTGGGTACGTCAGCCCATTTTTGGTTCTGGATTCCATTTTCGGGTTTCTCAGACCATTTTTGGGTTCCTCAATCCATTTTTGTCTCTCTCAACCAAATTTTGATTTCCTCAGCCCATTTTTGCTTCCCTCAGTCCATTTTTGGGTTGTGCAATCCATTTTTAGTTCCCTCAGCCCGTTTTTGGATTCCTGAATCACGTTTTGGGTTTCTCAATCCATTTTTGGGACCCTCAGTCCATTTTTGGTTCGTTAATCCAGTATATTTTTGTATTTCTCAGCCCATTTTTGGGTTCCTCAATCCATTTTTTAGTTTCTCAGACCATTTTTTTGTTCCTCAATCCATTTTTGGGTTCCTCAATCCATTCTTGAGTTTCTCAGCCCATTTTTAGGTTTCTCATCCCATTTCAGAGCTCCCTCATCCCATTTTTGGTCCCTCAGTTCATTTTTGGTCCCTCAGCCAATTTTTGCTTTCCTCAATCCATTTTTGGGTTCTGCGATCCATTCTTGGTTCCCTCAATTCATTTCTGGTTTCCTCAATCCATTTTTTGAGTCGCTCAGTGCATTTTTGGGTACGTCAGCCCAATTTGGGGTTCCTCAATCCATTTTTGGCTTTCTCAGAGCATTTTTGGATTCCTCAATCCATTTTTGCGTCTCTCAGCCAAATTTTGGGTTCCTCAGCCCATTTTTGCTTCCCTCAGTCCATTTTTGGGTTCTGCAATCTATTTTTAGGTCCCTCAGCCCGTTTTTGGGTTCCTCAATCAATTTTTGAGATCCTAAATCCATTTTTGAGTCTCAGCACGTTTTTGGGTTTCTCAGCCCATTTTTGAGATCCCTCGTCCCAAGTTTTTGTTCTTCAGTTCATTTTTGGTCCCTCAGCCCATTTTTGCTTTCCTCAATCCATTTTTGGGTATCTCAATCCATTTTTGGTTTCCTCAGATAATTTTTGAAGCCCTGAATCCATTTTTCGGTTCCTCAGCTCATTTTTGAGTTCCTCGGTGCATTTTTGGGTTCCTCGATCCATTCTTGGGTCCCTCAATCCATTTCTGGGTTTCTCAATCCATTTTTGAGTCCCTCAGTGCATTTCTGGGTCCATCAGCCAATTTTGAGTTCCATCGACCCAGTTTTAGGTCCCTCCGTCCATTTTTAGTTTTCGCTGCCCATTTTTGGGTTCCTCAATCCAATTTGGGTTCCTCGGTCCATTTTTGGGTCCCTCAGCCCATTTTTGGATTCAATCAACCAATTTTTTATATTTTCAGCTGATTTTTGAGCTCTCTCGTCCAAATTTTTGGTTCTTCAGCTCATTTTTGTTCCCTCAGCCCATTTTTGCTTCCCTCAGTCTATTTTTGGGTTCTGCAATCTATTTTTGGGTCCCTCAACCCATTTTTGGGTTCCTCAATCAATTTTTTATTTTCTCAGCCCATTTCAGAGCTCCCTCATCCCATTTTTCGTTCTTCAGTTCATTGTTGGTCCTTCAGCCAATTTTTGGTTTCCTCAATCCATTTTTTTGGGTTCTGTGATCCATTCTTGGTTCCCTCAATTCATTTCTGGGTTCCTCAATCCATTTTTGAGTTCCTCAGTGCATTTTTGGGTACGTCAGCCCATTTTTGGTTCTGGATTCCATTTTCGGGTTTCTCAGACCATTTTTGGGTTCCTCAATCCATTTTTGTCTCTCTCAACCAAATTTTGATTTCCTCAGCCCATTTTTGCTTCCCTCAGTCCATTTTTGGGTTGTGCAACCCATTTTTAGTTCCCTCAGCCCGTTTTTGGATTCCTGAATCATGTTTTGGGTTTCTCAATCCATTTTTGGGACCCTCAGTCCATTTTTGGTTCGTTAATCCAGTATATATTTGTATTTCTCAGCCCATTTTTGGGTTCCTCAATCCATTTTTTAGTTTCTCAGACCATTTTTTTGTTCCTCAATCCATTTTTGGGTTCCTCAATCCATTCTTGAGTTTCTCAGCCCATTTTTAGGTTTCTCATCCCATTTCAGAGCTCCCTCATCCCATTTTTGGTGCCTCAGTTCATTTTTGGTCCCTCAGACAATTTTTGCTTTCCTCAATCCATTTTTGGGTTCTGCGATCCATTCTTGGTTCCCTCAATTCATTTCTGGGTTCCTCAATCCATTTTTGAGTTCCTCAGTGCATTTTTGGGTACGTCAGCCCATTTTTGGTTCTGGATTCCATTTTCGGGTTTCTCAGACCATTTTTGGGTTCCTCAATCCATTTTTGTCTCTCTCAACCAAATTTTGATTTCCTCAGCCCATTTTTGCTTCCCTCAGTTCATTTTTGGGTTGTGCAATCCATTTTTAGTTCCCTCAGCCCGTTTTTGGATTCCTGAATCATGTTTTGGGTTTCTCAATCCATTTTTGGGACCCTCAGTCCATTTTTGGTTCGTTAATCCAGTATATTTTTGTATTTCTCAGACCATTTTTGGGTTCCTCAATCCATTTTTTAGTTTCTCAGACCATTTTTTTGTTCCTCAATCCATTTTTGGGTTCCTCAATCCATTCTTGAGTTTCTCAGCCCATTTTTAGGTTTCTCATCCCATTTCAGAGCTCCCTCATCCCATTTTTGGTCCCTCAGTTCATTTTTGGTCCCTCAGCCAATTTTTGCTTTCCTCAATCCATTTTTGGGTTCTGCGATCCATTCTTGGTTCCCTCAATTCATTTCTGGTTTCCTCAATCCATTTTTTGAGTCGCTCAGTGCATTTTTGGGTACGTCAGCCCAATTTGGGGTTCCTCAATCCATTTTTGGCTTTCTCAGAGCATTTTTGGATTCCTCAATCCATTTTTGCGTCTCTCAGCCAAATTTTGGGTTCCTCAGCCCATTTTTGCTTCCCTCAGTCCATTTTTGGGTTCTGCAATCTATTTTTAGGTCCCTCAGCCCGTTTTTGGGTTCCTCAATCAATTTTTGAGATCCTAAATCCATTTTTGAGTCTCAGCACGTTTTTGGGTTTCTCAGCCCATTTTTGAGATCCCTCGTCCCAAGTTTTTGTTCTTCAGTTCATTTTTGGTCCCTCAGCCCATTTTTGCTTTCCTCAATCCATTTTTGGGTATCTCAATCCATTTTTGGTTTCCTCAGATAATTTTTGAAGCCCTGAATCCATTTTTCGGTTCCTCAGCTCATTTTTGAGTTCCTCGGTGCATTTTTGGGTTCCTCGATCCATTCTTGGGTCCCTCAATCCATTTCTGGGTTTCTCAATCCATTTTTGAGTCCCTCAGTGCATTTCTGGGTCCATCAGCCAATTTTGAGTTCCATCGACCCAGTTTTAGGTCCCTCCGTCCATTTTTAGTTTTCGCTGCCCATTTTTGGGTTCCTCAATCCAATTTGGGTTCCTCGGTCCATTTTTGGGTCCCTCAGCCCATTTTTGGATTCAATCAACCAATTTTTTATATTTTCAGCTGATTTTTGAGCTCTCTCGTCCAAATTTTTGGTTCTTCAGCTCATTTTTGTTCCCTCAGCCCATTTTTGCTTCCCTCAGTCTATTTTTGGGTTCTGCAATCTATTTTTGGGTCCCTCAACCCATTTTTGGGTTCCTCAATCAATTTTTTATTTTCTCAGCCCATTTCAGAGCTCCCTCATCCCATTTTTCGTTCTTCAGTTCATTGTTGGTCCTTCAGCCAATTTTTGCTTTCCTCAATCCATTTTTGGGTTCTGCGATCCATTCCTGGTTCCCTCAATTCATTTCTGGGTTCCTCAATCCATTTTTGAGTTCCTCAGTGCATTTTTGGGTACGTCAGCCCATTTTTGGTTCTGGATTCCATTTTCGGGTTTCTCAGACCATTTTTGGGTTCCTCAATCCATTTTTGTCTCTCTCAACCAAATTTTGATTTCCTCAACCCATTTTTGCTTCCCTCAGTCCATTTTTGGGTTGTGCAATCCATTTTTAGTTCCCTCAGCCCGTTTTTGGATTCCTGAATCATGTTTTGGGTTTCTCAATCCATTTTTGGGACCCTCAGTCCATTTTTGGTTCGTTAATCCAGTATATTTTTGTATTTCTCAGACCATTTTTGGGTTCCTCAATCCATTTTTTAGTTTCTCAGACCATTTTTTTGTTCCTCAATCCATTTTTGGGTTCCTCAATCCATTCTTGAGTTTCTCAGCCCATTTTTAGGTTTCTCATCCCATTTCAGAGCTCCCTCATCCCATTTTTGGTCCCTCAGTTCATTTTTGGTCCCTCAGCCAATTTTTGCTTTCCTCAATCCATTTTTGGGTTCTGCGATCCATTCTTGGTTCCCTCAATTCATTTCTGGTTTCCTCAATCCATTTTTTGAGTCGCTCAGTGCATTTTTGGGTACGTCAGCCCAATTTGGGGTTCCTCAATCCATTTTTGGCTTTCTCAGAGCATTTTTGGATTCCTCAATCCATTTTTGCGTCTCTCAGCCAAATTTTGGGTTCCTCAGCCCATTTTTGCTTCCCTCAGTCCATTTTTGGGTTCTGCAATCTATTTTTAGGTCCCTCAGCCCGTTTTTGGGTTCCTCAATCAATTTTTGAGATCCTAAATCCATTTTTGAGTCTCAGCACGTTTTTGGGTTTCTCAGCCCATTTTTGAGATCCCTCGTCCCAAGTTTTTGTTCTTCAGTTCATTTTTGGTCCCTCAGCCCATTTTTGCTTTCCTCAGTCCATTTTTGGGTATCTCAATCCATTTTTGGTTTCCTCAGATAATTTTTGAAGCCCTGAATCCATTTTTCGGTTCCTCAGCTCATTTTTGAGTTCCTCAGTGCATTTTTGGGTTCCTCGATCCATTCTTGGGTCCCTCAATCCATTTCTGGGTTTCTCAATCCATTTTTGAGTCCCTCAGTGCATTTCTGGGTCCATCAGCCAATTTTGAGTTCCATCGACCCAGTTTTAGGTCCCTCCGTCCATTTTTAGTTTTCGCTGCCCATTTTTGGGTTCCTCAATCCAATTTGGGTTCCTCGGTCCATTTTTGGGTCCCTCAGCCCATTTTTGGATTCAATCAACCAATTTTTTATATTTTCAGCTGATTTTTGAGCTCTCTCGTCCAAATTTTTGGTTCTTCAGCTCATTTTTGTTCCCTCAGCCCATTTTTGCTTCCCTCAGTCTATTTTTGGTTCTGCAATCTATTTTTGGGTCCCTCAACCCATTTTTGGGTTCCTCAATCAATTTTTTATTTTCTCAGCCCATTTCAGAGCTCCCTCATCCCATTTTTCGTTCTTCAGTTCATTGTTGGTCCTTCAGCCAATTTTTGCTTTCCTCAATCCATTTTTGGGTTCTGCGATCCATTCTTGGTTCCCTCAATTCATTTCTGGGTTCCTCAATCCATTTTTGAGTTCCTCAGTGCATTTTTGGGTACGTCAGCCCATTTTTGGTTCTGGATTCCATTTTCGGGTTTCTCAGACCATTTTTGGGTTCCTCAATCCATTTTTGTCTCTCTCAACCAAATTTTGATTTCCTCAGCCCATTTTTGCTTCCCTCAGTCCATTTTTGGGTTGTGCAATCCATTTTTAGTTCCCTCAGCCCGTTTTTGGATTCCTGAATCATGTTTTGGGTTTCTCAATCCATTTTTGGGACCCTCAGTCCATTTTTGGTTCGTTAATCCAGTATATTTTTGTATTTCTCAGCCCATTTTTGGGTTCCTCAATCCATTTTTTAGTTTCTCAGACCATTTTTTTGTTCCTCAATCCATTTTTGGGTTCCTCAATCCATTCTTGAGTTTCTCAGCCCATTTTTAGGTTTCTCATCCCATTTCAGAGCTCCCTCATCCCATTTTTGGTCCCTCAGTTCATTTTTGGTCCCTCAGCCAATTTTTGCTTTCCTCAATCCATTTTTGGGTTCTGCGATCCATTCTTGGTTCCCTCAATTCATTTCTGGTTTCCTCAATCCATTTTTTGAGTCGCTCAGTGCATTTTTGGGTACGTCAGCCCAATTTGGGGTTCCTCAATCCATTTTTGGCTTTCTCAGAGCATTTTTGGATTCCTCAATCCATTTTTGCATCTCTCAGCCAAATTTTGGGTTCCTCAGCCCATTTTTGCTTCCCTCAGTCCATTTTTGGGTTCTGCAATCTATTTTTAGGTCCCTCAGCCCGTTTTTGGGTTCCTCAATCAATTTTTGAGATCCTAAATCCATTTTTGAGTCTCAGCACGTTTTTGGGTTTCTCAGCCCATTTTTGTGATCCCTCGTCCCAAGTTTTTGTTCTTCAGTTCATTTTTGGTCCCTCAGCCCATTTTTGCTTTCCTCAATCCATTTTTGGGTATCTCAATCCATTTTTGGTTTCCTCAGATAATTTTTGAAGCCCTGAATCCATTTTTCGGTTCCTCAGCTCATTTTTGAGTTCCTCAGTGCATTTTTGGGTTCCTCGATCCATTCTTGGGTCCCTCAATCCATTTCTGGGTTTCTCAATCCATTTTTGAGTCCCTCAGTCCATTTCTGGGTCCATCAGCCAATTTTGAGTTCCATCGACCCAGTTTTAGGTCCCTCCGTCCATTTTTAGTTTTCGCTGCCCATTTTTGGGTTCCTCAATCCAATTTGGGTTCCTCGGTCCATTTTTGGGTCCCTCAGCCCATTTTTGGATTCAATCAACCAATTTTTTATATTTTCAGCTGATTTTGAGCTCTCTCGTCCAAATTTTTGGTTCTTCAGCTCATTTTTGTTCCCTCAGCCCATTTTTGCTTCCCTCAGTCTATTTTTGGGTTCTGCAATCTATTTTTGGGTCCCTCAACCCATTTTTGTGTTCCTCAATCAATTTTTTATTTTCTCAGCCCATTTCAGAGCTCCCTCATCCCATTTTTCGTTCTTCAGTTCATTGTTGGTCCTTCAGCCAATTTTTGCTTTCCTCAATCCATTTTTGGGTTCTGCGATCCATTCTTGGTTCCCTCAATTCATTTCTGGGTTCCTCAATCCATTTTTGAGTTCCTCAGTGCATTTTTGGTACGTCAGCCCATTTTTGGTTCTGGATTCCATTTTCGGGTTTCTCAGACCATTTTTGGGTTCCTCAATCCATTTTTGTCTCTCTCAACCAAATTTTGATTTCCTCAGCCCATTTTTGCTTCCCTCAGTCCATTTTTGGGTTGTGCAATCCATTTTTAGTTCCCTCAGCCCGTTTTTGGATTCCTGAATCATGTTTTGGGTTTCTCAATCCATTTTTGGGACCCTCAGTCCATTTTTGGTTCGTTAATCCAGTATATTTTTGTATTTCTCAGCCCATTTTTGGGTTCCTCAATCCATTTTTTAGTTTCTCAGACCATTTTTTTGTTCTCAATCCATTTTTGGGTTCCTCAATCCATTCTGAGTTTCTCAGCCCATTTTTAGGTTTCTCATCCCATTTCAGAGCTCCCTCATCCCATTTTTGGTCCCTCAGTTCATTTTTGGTCCCTCAGCCAATTTTTGCTTTCCTCAATCCATTTTTGGGTTCTGCGATCCATTCTTGGTTCCCTCAATTCACTTCTGGTTTCCTCAATCCATTTTTTGAGTCGCTCAGTGCATTTTTGGGTACGTCAGCCCAATTTGGGGTTCCTCAATCCATTTTTGGCTTTCTCAGAGCATTTTGGATTCCTCAATCCATTTTTGCATCTCTCAGCCAAATTTTGGGTTCCTCAGCCCATTTTTGCTTCCCTCAGTCCATTTTTGGGTTCCGCAATCTATTTTAGGTCCCTCAGCCCGTTTTTGGGTTCCTCAATCAATTTTTGAGATCCTAAATCCATTTTTGAGTCTCAGCACGTTTTTGGGTTTCTCAGCCCATTTTTGAGATCCCTCGTCCCAAGTTTTTGTTCTTCAGTTCATTTTTGGTCCCTCAGCCCATTTTTGCTTTCCTCAATCCATTTTTGGGTATCTCAATCCATTTTTGGTTTCCTCAGATAATTTTTGAAGCCCTGAATCCATTTTTTCGGTTCCTCAGCTCATTTTGAGTTCCTCAGTGCATTTTTGGGTTCCTCGATCCATTCTTGGGTCCCTCAATCCATTTCTGGGTTTCTCAATCCATTTTTGAGTCCCTCAGTCCATTTCTGGGTCCATCAGCCAATTTTGAGTTCCATCGACCCAGTTTTAGGTCCCTCCGTCCATTTTTAGTTTTCGCTGCCCATTTTTGGGTTCCTCAATCCAATTTGGGTTCCTCGGTCCATTTTTGGGTCCCTCAGCCCATTTTTGGATTCAATCAACCAATTTTTTATATTTTCAGCTAATTTTTGAGCTCTCTCGTCCAAATTTTTGGTTCTTCAGCTCATTTTTGTTCCCTCAGCCCATTTTTGCTTCCCTCAGTCTATTTTTGGGTTCTGCAATCTATTTTTGGGTCCCTCAACCCATTTTTGTGTTCCTCAATCAATTTTTTATTTTCTCAGCCCATTTCAGAGCTCCCTCATCCCATTTTTCGTTCTTCAGTTCATTGTTGGTCCTTCAGCCAATTTTTTCTTTCCTCAATCCATTTTTGGGTTCTGCGATCCATTCTTGGTTCCCTCAATTCATTTCTGGGTTCCTCAATCCATTTTTGAGTTCCTCAGTGCATTTTTGGGTACGTCAGCCCATTTTTGGTTCTGGATTCCATTTTCGGGTTTCTCAGACCATTTTTGGGTTCCTCAATCCATTTTTGTCTCTCTCAACCAAATTTTGATTTCCTCAGCCCATTTTTGCTTCCTCAGTCCATTTTTGGGTTGTGCAATCCATTTTTAGTTCCCTCAGCCCGTTTTTGGATTCCTGAATCATGTTTTGGGTTTCTCAATCCATTTTTGGGACCCTCAGTCCATTTTTGGTTCGTTAATCCAGTATATTTTTGTATTTCTCAGCCCATTTTTGGGTTCCTCAATCCATTTTTTAGTTTCTCAGACCATTTTTTTGTTCCTCAATCCATTTTGGGTTCCTCAATCCATTCTTGAGTTTCTCAGCCCATTTTTAGGTTTCTCATCCCATTTCAGAGCTCCCTCATCCCATTTTTGGTCCCTCAGTTCATTTTTGGTCCCTCAGCCAATTTTTGCTTTCCTCAATCCATTTTTGGGTTCTGCGATCCATTCTTGGTTCCCTCAATTCACTTCTGGTTTCCTCAATCCATTTTTTGAGTCGCTCAGTGCATTTTTGGGTACGTCAGCCCAATTTGGGGTTCCTCAATCCATTTTTGGCTTTCTCAGAGCATTTTTGGATTCCTCAATCCATTTTTGCGTCTCTCAGCCAAATTTTGGGTTCCTCAGCCCATTTTTGCTTCCCTCAGTCCATTTTTGGGTTCTGCAATCTATTTTTAGGTCCCTCAGCCCGTTTTTGGGTTCCTCAATCAATTTTTGAGATCCTAAATCCATTTTTGAGTCTCAGCACGTTTTTGGGTTTCTCAGCCCATTTTTGAGATCCCTCGTCCCAAGTTTTTGTTCTTCAGTTCATTTTTGGTCCCTCAGCCCATTTTTGCTTTCCTCAATCCATTTTTGGGTATCTCAATCCATTTTTGGTTTCCTCAGATAATTTTTGAAGCCCTGAATCCATTTTTCGGTTCCTCAGCTCATTTTTGAGTTCCTCAGTGCATTTTGGGTTCCTCGATCCATTCTTGGGTCCCTCAATCCATTTCTGGGTTTCTCAATCCATTTTGAGTCCCTCAGTCCATTTCTGGGTCCATCAGCCAATTTTGAGTTCCATCGACCCAGTTTTAGGTCCCTCCGTCCATTTTAGTTTTCGCTGCCATTTTTGGGTTCCTCAATCCAATTTGGGTTCCTCGGTCCATTTTTGGGTCCCTCAGCCCATTTTTGGATTCAATCAACCAATTTTTTATATTTTCAGCTGATTTTTGAGCTCTCTCGTCCAAATTTTTGGTTCTTCAGCTCATTTTTGTTCCCTCAGCCCATTTTTGCTTCCCTCAGTCTATTTTTGGGTTCTGCAATCTATTTTTGGGTCCCTCAACCCATTTTTGTGTTCCTCAATCAATTTTTTATTTTCTCAGCCCATTTCAGAGCTCCCTCATCCCATTTTTCGTTCTTCAGTTCATTGTTGGTCCTTCAGCCAATTTTGCTTTCCTCAATCCATTTTTGGGTTCTGCGATCCATTCTTGGTTCCCTCAATTCATTTCTGGGTTCCTCAATCCATTTTTGAGTTCCTCAGTGCATTTTTGGGTACGTCAGCCCATTTTTGGTTCTGGATTCCATTTTCGGGTTTCTCAGACCATTTTTGGGTTCCTCAATCCATTTTTGTCTCTCTCAACCAAATTTTGATTTCCTCAGCCCATTTTTGCTTCCCTCAGTCCATTTTTGGGTTGTGCAATCCATTTTTAGTTCCCTCAGCCCGTTTTTGGATTCCTGAATCATGTTTTGGGTTTCTCAATCCATTTTTGGGACCCTCAGTCCATTTTTGGTTCGTTAATCCAGTATATTTTTGTATTTCTCAGCCCATTTTTGGGTTCCTCAATCCATTTTTTAGTTTCTCAGACCATTTTTTTGTTCCTCAATCCATTTTTGGGTTCCTCAATCCATTCTTGAGTTTCTCAGCCCATTTTTAGGTTTCTCATCCCATTTCAGAGCTCCCTCATCCCATTTTTGGTCCCTCAGTTCATTTTTGGTCCCTCAGCCAATTTTTGCTTTCCTCAATCCATTTTTGGGTTCTGCGATCCATTCTTGGTTCCCTCAATTCATTTCTGGTTCCTCAATCCATTTTTTGAGTCGCTCAGTGCATTTTTGGGTACGTCAGCCCAATTTGGGGTTCCTCAATCCATTTTTGGCTTTCTCAGAGCATTTTTGGATTCCTCAATCCATTTTTGCATCTCTCAGCCAAATTTTGGGTTCCTCAGCCCATTTTTGCTTCCCTCAGTCCATTTTTGGGTTCTGCAATCTATTTTTAGGTCCCTCAGCCCGTTTTTGGGTTCCTCAATCAATTTTTGAGATCCTAAATCCATTTTTGAGTCTCAGCACGTTTTTGGGTTTCTCAGCCCATTTTTGAGATCCCTCGTCCCAAGTTTTTGTTCTTCAGTTCATTTTTGGTCCCTCAGCCCATTTTTGCTTTCCTCAATCCATTTTTGGGTATCTCAATCCATTTTTGGTTTCCTCAGATAATTTTTGAAGCCCTGAATCCATTTTTCGGTTCCTCAGCTCATTTTTGAGTTCCTCAGTGCATTTTTGGGTTCCTCGATCCATTCTTGGGTCCCTCAATCCATTTCTGGGTTTCTCAATCCATTTTGAGTCCCTCAGTCCATTTCTGGGTCCATCAGCCAATTTTGAGTTCCATCGACCCAGTTTTAGGTCCCTCCGTCCATTTTAGTTTTCGCTGCCCATTTTTGGGTTCCTCAATCCAATTTGGGTTCCTCGGTCCATTTTTGGGTCCCTCAGCCCATTTTTGGATTCAATCAACCAATTTTTTATATTTTCAGCTGATTTTTGAGCTCTCTCGTCCAAATTTTTGGTTCTTCAGCTCATTTTTGTTCCCTCAGCCATTTTTGCTTCCCTCAGTCTATTTTTGGGTTCTGCAATCTATTTTTGGGTCCTCAACCCATTTTTGTGTTCCTCAATCAATTTTTTATTTTCTCAGCCCATTTCAGAGCTCCCTCATCCCATTTTTCGTTCTTCAGTTCATTGTTGGTCCTTCAGCCAATTTTTGCTTTCCTCAATCCATTTTTGGGTTCTGCGATCCATTCTTGGTTCCCTCAATTCATTTCTGGGTTCCTCAATCCATTTTTGAGTTCCTCAGTGCATTTTTGGGTACGTCAGCCCATTTTTGGTTCTGGATTCCATTTTCGGGTTTCTCAGACCATTTTTGGGTTCCTCAATCCATTTTTGTCTCTCTCAACCAAATTTTGATTTCCTCAGCCCATTTTTGCTTCCCTCAGTCCATTTTTGGGTTGTGCAATCCATTTTTAGTTCCCTCAGCCCGTTTTTTGGATTCCTGAATCATGTTTTGGGTTTCTCAATCCATTTTTGGGACCCTCAGTCCATTTTTGGTTCGTTAATCCAGTATATTTTTGTATTTCTCAGCCCATTTTTGGGTTCTCAATCCATTTTTTAGTTTCTCAGACCATTTTTTTGTTCCTCAATCCATTTTTGGGTTCCTCAATCCATTCTTGAGTTTCTCAGCCCATTTTTAGGTTTCTCATCCCATTTCAGAGCTCCCTCATCCCATTTTTGGTCCCTCAGTTCATTTTTGGTCCCTCAGCCAATTTTTGCTTTCCTCAATCCATTTTGGGTTCTGCGATCCATTCTTGGTTCCCTCAATTCACTTCTGGTTTCCTCAATCCATTTTTGAGTCGCTCAGTGCATTTTTGGGTACGTCAGCCCAATTTGGGGTTCCTCAATCCATTTTTGGCTTTCTCAGAGCATTTTTGGATTCCTCAATCCATTTTGCATCTCTCAGCCAAATTTTGGGTTCCTCAGCCCATTTTTGCTTCCCTCAGTCCATTTTTGGGTTCTGCAATCTATTTTTAGGTCCCTCAGCCCGTTTTTGGGTTCCTCAATCAATTTTTGAGATCCTAAATCCATTTTTGAGTCTCAGCACGTTTTTGGGTTTCTCAGCCCATTTTTGAGATCCCTCGTCCCAAGTTTTTGTTCTTCAGTTCATTTTTGGTCCCTCAGCCCATTTTTGCTTTCCTCAATCCATTTTTGGGTATCTCAATCCATTTTTGGTTTCCTCAGATAATTTTTGAAGCCTGAATCCATTTTTTCGGTTCCTCAGCTCATTTTTGAGTTCCTCAGTGCATTTTTGGGTTCCTCGATCCATTCTTGGGTCCCTCAATCCATTTCTGGGTTTCTCAATCCATTTTTGAGTCCCTCAGTCCATTTCTGGGTCCATCAGCCAATTTTGAGTTCCATCGACCCAGTTTTAGGTCCCTCCGTCCATTTTAGTTTCGCTGCCCATTTTGGGTTCCTCAATCCAATTTGGGTTCCTCGGTCCATTTTTGGGTCCCTCAGCCCATTTTTGGATTCAATCAACCAATTTTTTATATTTTCAGCTGATTTTTGAGCTCTCTCGTCCAAATTTTTTGGTTCTTCAGCTCATTTTTGTTCCCTCAGCCCATTTTTGCTTCCCTCAGTCTATTTTTGGGTTCTGCAATCTATTTTTGGGTCCCTCAACCCATTTTTGTGTTCCTCAATCAATTTTTATTTTCTCAGCCCATTTCAGAGCTCCCTCATCCCATTTTTCGTTCTTCAGTTCATTGTTGGTCCTTCAGCCAATTTTTGCTTTCCTCAATCCATTTTTGGGTTCTGCGATCCATTCTTGGTTCCCTCAATTCATTTCTGGGTTCCTCAATCCATTTTTGAGTTCCTCAGTGCATTTTTGGGTACGTCAGCCATTTTTGGTTCTGGATTCCATTTCGGGTTTCTCAGACCATTTTTGGGTCCTCAATCC
>JAUMJL010002140.1:0-10881 GCA_033558185.1 Dromococcyx pavoninus | reverse complement strand
GCACAGGGATTTGGGGGGGGCACAGGGATTGGGGGGGGTCACAGGGATTGGGGGGGTCCTTAGGGATTGGGGGGGGCCCTTAGGGATTGGGGGGGGCACAGGGATTTGGGGAGGGGTCCATGGAAATTTGGGGGGGTCACAGGGATTTGGGGGGGGCCCAACAATAAGGGGGGGGCTGAGGGATTTAGGGGGGGCACAGGGATTGGGGGGGGCACAGGATTTTGGGGGGGGTCACAGGGATTTGGGGGGGGGTCAGGGATTTTCTGGGGGGGGTTCAGGGATTTTGGGGAGCCCCCCCTCGACCTGGGGGGGGGTCAGGGAGTCTGGGGGGGCCTCCCCTTGATTTGGGGGGGGGTCAGGGATTTTGGGGGGCCCCCCCTCGACCTGGGGGGGCCCCGGGGGGGTGCTCACTAAGCCCGCAGATCCATCACCCGGCACCGCACGACGCTCGCGTAGTGATCGATCTGCACCTTGGTGGAGGCAAAAAGGGGGGGCTCAGAGGGTGCCCCCCCCCATTTTTGGGGGCGCCCCCTTCATTTTTGGGGCCCCCCCCTTGATTTTTTAGGGTTCCCCCCCTCTATTTTTTTGAGGGGGGGGTTAAACCTCACCTTGTACTTCTCGTAGAGGGGTGGGAGGGTGAAGGCCAAGAGCTCAGCTGGGAAGAAGAGGGGGGGGGGTCAGGTTTTGGGGGGTCTCAGGGTCATTTTTTGGGGTGTCCCCCCCCCAAATTAAAAAGGGGGGGTGTTTTTAAAGGGACAGAGGGGGGGGGTCTTACCGAGGATGAGGAGGGTGATGCCGTTGAAGACGGCTCCAACGTAGGTCAGAAGCCACAGGGTCAGGGCCAGCTTTTTGGGGGGGGGGGGTTTGAGGTTAAAAAGGGGGGGGTTTGGGGGGTCCTCGGGGTGGGGGGGGGGGTAGGAAAAGGGGAGGAGGAAGAGGAAAAGGGGGGGAGGAAGGGTTGGTACCTTCAGGGAATCCACCAGGTCCTCGACGAGGAAGAGGCGGAGGAGGAAGCGCAGGGCCCGGTTGAGGTGGAGGACGAAGGCCGAGGTGAAGGCTTGGAAGGTCTCGGGGGTCAAGGTCAAGTCCAGGTCCAGGTAGGCCCTGGGGGGGGGGGAAATGGGGAGGTGAGGGGACCCCAAAACCCCCTCTCTGCACCCCAAAATCACCCTGGACCCCCCCCAAAATCACACTCTGCACCCCAAAATTGCCCTGAACCCTCCCCTTGAGGGCCGAGGCTTGGAAGGTCTTCAAGGGTCAAGGTCAAGGTCAGACCTGGGCAGGGGGGGACCCCGAAAAATGGGTGGAGGAAGCACGAAAATGGATGGAGGAACCTCAAAAATGGGTGGGAAACACCAAAAAATTGGGTGGGAGGCACCAAAAATGGTTGGGAAACAGCAGAGGTTGGTGGTGGAACCTCAAAAATGGGTGAAGGAACCTCAAAAATGGGTGAAGGAACCTCAAAAATGGGTGTTTTGACTCCTAAATGGGTGAAGGAGGCTCGAAAATGGGTGAGAAACCACAAAAATGGATGAAGGGACCGCAAAATCGGGTGGGAATCACAAAAAATGGGTGGGAGAACCTCAAAAATGGGTGGGAAACACCAAAAATGGGTGGGAAACACAAAAAAATGGGTGGGAAACACCAAAAATGGGTGGAAAAACTTCAAAAATGTGTGGGAAACACCAAAAACGGGTGGAAGAACCTCAAAAATGGGTGGGAAACACCGAGAAATGGGTGAAGAGCCTTGAAAATGGGTGGGAAACATCAAAAATGGGTGGAAGAGCCTCAAAAATGGGTGTTTGACTCCTAAATGGGTGGAATAACCTCAAAAATGGGTGAAAGAACTTCAAAAATGGGTGGGAAACACCAAAAATGGGTGGAAGAACCTAAAAATGGGTGGAAGTGCCTCAAAAATGGGTGGGAAACACCAAAAATGGGTGGAAGAGCCTCAAAAATGGGTGTTTGACTCCTAAACGGGTGGAATAACCTCAAAAATGGGTGGAAGAACCTCAAAAATGGGTGGGAAACACCAAAAATGGGTGGAAGAGCCTCAAAAATGGGTGGAAGAACCTCAAAAATGGGTGGGAAACATAAAAAATGGGTGGGAAACACCAAGAAACGGGTGAAGAGCCTTGAAAATGGGTGGAAGAACCTAAAAAATGGGTGGGAAACACAAAAAATGGGTGGGAAACATCAAAAATGGGTGGAAGAGACTCAAAAACGGGTGTTTGACTCCTAAATGGGTGGAATAACCTCAAAAATGGGTGAAAGAACTTCAAAAATGGGTGGGGAAACACCAAAAATGGGTGGAAGAACCTAAAAATGGGTGGAAGTGCCTCAAAAATGGGTGTTTGACTCCTAAACGGGTGGAATAACCTCAAAAATGGGTGGAAGAACCTCAAAAATGGGTGGGAAACACCAAGAAATGGGTGAAGAGCCTTGAAAATGGTGGAAGAACCTAAAAAATGGGTGGGAAACACAAAAAACGGGTGGAAGAACCTCAAAAATGGGTGGAAGAACTTCAAAAATGGGTGGGAAACACCAAAAAATGGGTGGAAGAACCTAAAAAGGGGTGGAAGTGCCTCAAAAATGGGTGGAAGAACCTCAAAAATGGGTGGGAAACACCAAAAATGGGTGGGAAACATCAAAAATGGGTGGGAAACATCAAAAATGGGTGGAAGAGACTCAAAAATGGGTGTTTGACTCCTAAATGGGTGGAATAACCTCAAAAATGGGTGAAAGAACTTCAAAAATGGGTGGGAAACACCAAAAATGGGTGGAAGAACCTAAAAATGGGTGGAAGTGCCTCAAAAATGGGTGGAAGAACCTCAAAAATGGGTGGGAAACATAAAAAATGGGTGGGAAACACAAAAAATGGGTGGGAAACATCAAAAATGGGTGGAAGAGACTCAAAAACGGGTGTTTGACTCCTAAATGGGTGGAATAACCTCAAAAATGGGTGAAAGAACTTCAAAAATGGGTGGGAAACACCAAAAATGGGTGGAAGAACCTAAAAATGGGTGGAAGAGCCTCAAAAATGGGTGTTTGACTCCTAAACGGGTGGAATAACCTCAAAAATGGGTGGAAGAACCTCAAAAATGGGTGGGAAACACCAAGAAATGGGTGAAGAGCCTTGAAAATGGGTGGAAGAACCTAAAAAATGGGTGGGAAACACAAAAAACGGGTGGAAGAACCTCAAAAATGGGTGGAAGAACCTCAAAAATGGGTGGGAAACACAAAAATGGGTGGGAAACACCAAGAAACCGGTGAAGAGCCTTGAAAATGGGTGGAAGAACCTAAAAAATGGGTGGGAAACACAAAAAATGGGTGGGAAACATCAAAAATGGGTGGAAGAGCCTCAAAAATGGGTGTTTGACTCCTAAATGGGTGGAATAACCTCAAAAATGGGTGAAAGAACTTCAAAAATGGGTGGGAAACACCAAAAATGGGTGGAAGAACCTAAAAATGGGTGGAAGTGCCTCAAAAATGGGTGGAAGAACCTCAAAAATGGGTGGGAAACACCAAAGGTGGGTGGGAAGCACCCAGAAATGGGTGCTGGGCGCCGCACCCCGGGCGTGGGGTCCCCCAGGGCCCCCCGGACCCTACCGGAAGGGGTGCCCCTCGTGGGCCTTGTGCACGGCCTGGACGACGGCCTTGTAGACGCGGAGGCTGATGGTGACGGAGAGCAGCGCCAGGGCCACGTGGGCGACGACGCTGACGGCGCTGAGGGCGGCGAGAGAGAGGAGGAGGAGGAGGCTGGCGCCGAAGGCCACCGCGCTGCGCCGGGGGTCCCGCCAGAAGAGGAGCTCCCGGACTGCGGGGGGGGGGACACGGCCTTAATGCCCCTCAAGTCACCCCAAAATGCCTTCATTCCCCTCAATTTGACCCCAAATTGCCTTCATTCCCCTCAATTTGACCCAAAATTGCCTCAATTCCCCTCAAATTGACCCCAAAATGCCTTCATTCCCCTCAATTTGACCCAAAATTGCCTCAATTCCCCTCAATTCACCCCAAAATTGCCTCAATTCCCTCAATTTGACCCAAAATTGCCTCAATTCCCTCAATTTGACCCCAAATCACCTTCATTCCACTCAATTTCCCCCAAAATTGCCTCAATTCCCTCAATTTGACCCAAAATTGCCTCAATTCCCCTCAAATTGACCCCAAAATGCCTTCATTCCCCTCAATTTGCCCCAAAATGCCTTCATTCCCCTCAATTTGCCCCAAAATTGCCTCAATTCCCCTCAATTCACCCCAAATTGACTCAATTCCCCTCAAATTGACCCCAAAATGCCTTCATTCCCCTCAATTTGATCCCAAATTGCCTTCAATCCCCTCAATTTGATCCCAAATTGCCTCAATTCCCTCAATTTGACCCAAAATTGCCTCAATTCCCCTCAAATTGACCCCAAATTGCCTTCAATCCCCTCAATTTGACCCAAAATTGCCTCAATTCCCCTCAATTCACCCCAAAATTGCCTCAATTCCCTCAATTTGACCCCAAATCACCTTCATTCCACTCAATTTGCCCCAAAAGTATCTTAATTCCCCTCAGTTCGACCCAAAAATACCTTAATTGCCCCCAATTTGACCCAAAATCGCCTTCATTCCCCTCGATTTGACCCAAAATCGCCTTAATTCACCCCAAAATTGCCTCAATTCCCCTCAATTTGACCCAAAACTGCCTTAATTCCACTCAATTTGCCCCAAATTGCCTCAATTCGCCCCAAAATTGCCTCAATCCCCTCAATTTGACCCAAAATTGCCTCAATTCCCCTCAAATTGACCCCAAATTGCCTTCAATCCCCTCAATTTGACCCCAAAATTGCCTCAATTCCCCTCAATTCACCCCAAAATTGCCTCAATTCCCCTCAATTCACCCCAAAATTGCCTCAATTCCCAATTTGCCCCAAAATTGCCTCAATTTGCCCCAAAATGCCTTCATTCCCACCCCCACCCAGAAATCCCCCCAAATTGCCCCAAATCCCCCTTTTTCACATCAAAATGAAAGCCTCCCCTCCCCCCCCAGCAGAGTTTTGGGGCCAAATCCCCCCTTTTTGGGTCTCTTTTGGGTCCTGCTCCCTTTTTGGGGGGGGGGCGGATGCAGGGGCGGCGGTTTTGGGGTGGAAAAGGAGCTTTTTGGGGTGGAAAAGGACATTTTTGGGTGGAAAAGGACATTTTTGGGGTGGAAAAGGAGATTTTTGGGGTGGAAAAGAACCTTTTTGGGGTGGAAAAGGACATTTTTGGGGTGGGAAAGGACATTTTTGGGTGGAAAAGAACCTTTTTGGGGTGGAAAAGAACCTTTTTGGGTGGAAAAGGACATTTTTGGGGTGGAAAAGGAGCTTTTTGGGGTGGAAAAGGACATTTTTGGGTGGAAAAGGACATTTTTGGGGTGGAAAAGGACATTTTTGGGTGGAAAAGAACCTTTTTGGGGTGGAAAAGGAGCTTTTTGGGGTGGAAAAGGACATTTTTGGGGTGGAAAAGGACATTTTGTGTGGAAAAGAACCTTTTTGGGGTGGAAAAGGAGCTTTTTGGGGTGGAAAAGGACATTTTTGGGGAACAAAGGAGTTTTGGAGACAGAAAAGGACCTTTTTGGGATGGAAAAGGTGGTTTTGGAGACGCAAAAGGTGATTTTTGGGGTGGAAAAGGTGTTTTTTGGGGAGCAAAGAGTTTTTTGGGACAGAAAAGGAGCTTTTTGGGTTGGAAAAGGAGCCTTTTGGGGGTGGAAAAGGTTATTTTGGGGCAGAAAAGGAGCTTTTTGGGGTGGAAAAGGAGGTTTTTGGAACACAAATGTGATTTTTGGGGTGGAAAACGTGCTTTTTGGGGAGCAAAGAGTTTTTTGGGACAGAAAAGGAGCTTTTTGGGTTGGAAAAGGAGCTTTTTGGGATGGAAAAGGTGGTTTTGGGGATGGAAAAGGCAATTTTGGGTCGGAAAAGGAGCCTTTTGGGGTGGAAAAGGACGTTTTTGGGGAGCAAAGAAGCTTTTGGAGACAGAAAAGGACCTTTTTGGGGTGGAAAAGTAGCTTTTTGGGATGCAAAAGGTGATTTTTGGGGTGGAAAAAGTGCTTTTTGGGACAGAAAGGGGCCTTTTGGGTTGGAAAAGGTGCTTTTTGGGGTGGAAAAGGCACTTTTTGGGGTGGAAAAGGAGCCCTTTGGGGTGGAAAAGGACTTTTTGGGGAGGAAAAGGATGTTTTTGGGGAGCAAAGGAGTTTTGGAGACAGAAAAGGAGCTTTTTGGGACACAAAAAGTCATTTTTGGGGTGGAAAAGGTGCTTTTTGGGACAGAAAAGGAGCTTTTGGGGATGGAAAATGAGATTTTGGGTTGAAAAAGGTGCTTTTTGGGGTGGGAAAGGCACTTTTGGGGGAGCAAAGGAGCTTTTAGAGACGGAAAAGGAGCTTTTTGGGGTGGAAAAGGAGCTTTTTGGGGTGGAAAAGGAGCTTTTTGGACGCAAAAGGTGATTTTTGGGGTGGAAAAAGTGCTTTTTGGGACAGACAATGAGCTTTTGGGAATGGAAAAGGAGCTTTTGGGGCCGGAAAGGGGCCTTTTGGGGTGGAAAAGAGCCCCCTTTTACCTGCCAGGCGGGGCAGGAGCGGGGGGGGCTCGGCCGGGCTCCCCTGGGGGGGCTCCCCCAGTTCCCGCAGCGCCCGCAGGGTCACCCCCTCCTCCTCCCAATCCCGGGTGGAAGCGGCGCCGGGGGGGCCCGGCGGGGGGGGAGGGACCGCCGGGGGGGCACCGGGACCCGGAGCCTCCTCGATGACGGTGTCGTCGGAGTCGCCGGAGCTGTCGCCTTCGGAGGCGCCGTCGCCACCGAGCCCGGTGATCCCGGTGATCCCGGTGATCCCAGTGATCCCAGTGCCACCGGCGATGCCGTTCCCAGTGATCCCAGTGCCACCGGTGCCAATTCCAGTGATCCCATTCCCACTGGTGATTCCAGGGATGCCGATCCCGGTGGTGATTCCAGCGCCGCCGCTCCCACCGGAGACGCCGTTCCCAGTAGTGATCCCAGTGATCCCAGTGATCCCGGTCCCACCAGAGACGCCGCTCCCAGCAGTGATCCCAGTGATCCCACTGATTCCGGTCCCAGCGCCGATGCCATTCCCAGTGGTGATCCCAGTGCTTCCAGTGATGCCAATCCTGGCGGTGATGCCATTCCCAGCGGTGATTCCAGTGATCCCAGTGAGCCCATCCCCACCAGTGCCTCCACTCCCAGCGGTGATTCCAGTGATCCCAGTCACTCCATTCCCACCAGTGATCCCACTGATGCCAGTGATCCCAGTGCCTCCATTCCCACCAGCGACGCCACTCCCGGTGGTGATTCCGGCGATGCCAGCGGCGATGCTATTCCCAGCGGCGATTCCGGTGATCCCAGCGATCCCAGTGCCTCCATCCCCACCGGTGATCCCGCTCCCAGCGGCGATCCCAGCGATCCCAGTGCCTCCACTCCCAGCGGCGATCCCAGCGACTCCGTTCGCCGCGCCGACGCCATTCCCGGTGGCGATCCCGGTGGCGATCCCGGAGGCGATCCCGGTGATTCCGCCATTCCCAGCGTCACCCTCCACCAAATCCCAGCTGAGGACCTCGTTGGTGAAGCTGCGCAGTTCCCTCACGCACTTGGACACCTCCTCGAGCGCGGCCGCCGTTCCCGACGTCGTCCGGTTCATCCCGCCGGGAATCTTGGAGCTGACGCTTCCCAAGCTCCCGGCGCGGCCTTTGGCCGGGAAGTCGCAGACTCGATCCTCCGGGATTTGGCTCAGGACCTCGCGCTCGCCGAGGCCGAATTCCCGGTCGAAGGCGATTCGATCCGGCACCACCTCGAAGGGCGATTCCGGCGAATCCGGATCCTTCGGAGCTGCCCCCCCCGAGGAGGAGACGATGGGATTGGGAAAAGCTCCTCGGCTTCCGAACCCGCCCGGAGCCGCTGGGGCCGGAGAGAGGGGACAGAGTCAGGAGCTGGGGGGGAGGGGCAGATATTTTCTGGGGGGGGGGGGGGGGGGGGTTCAGCATGCTGGGGGGGGGTCGCCATGCACGCGGCATTCCGGCCTCGGAGCGGCATTCCCGGATTTTCCAAGCTTTGGCACCGCCATGCTGGGGGGGGTTGGGGTGGGGGGGGGCAGATCCTGAGGCGGTTGGAGGAGTCGGACACGTTCCCCCCCCCCCTCAAATCCATCAGGAAAAGGAAGGGGTCCTCAAATCCATCAGGAAAAGGGGATGGGGGGGCTCAAATCCACCTGGAAAAGGGGAGGGGGGGCTCAAATCCACCTGGAAAAGGGGAGAGGGGGCTCAAATCCACCTGGAAAAGGGGAGAGGGGGCTCAAATCCATCTGGAAAAGGGGGGGGACACACCTCAAATCCATCTGGAAAAGGGGGGCGGGGCTCAAATCCACCTGGAAAAGGGGGGGGTGTCCTCAAATCCATCTGGAAAAGGGGGGGGGGGAACACCTCAAATCCACCTGGAAAAGGGGGGAGGGTCCTCAAATCCACCCGGAAAAGGGAAGTCCTTCCCCTCTCCAAATCCACCAGGAAAAGGAAGGTCCTCAAATCCACCAGGAAAAAGGGGGTCTCCCCCCCCTCTCCAAATCCATCAGGAAAATGAGGATCCCCAAATCCCACCTGGAAAAGGAGGTTCCCCTCCCCTCCAAATCCATCAGGAAAAGGGTCTCCCCCTTCCCAAATCCACCAGGAAAAGGGGGGGGGGGTTGTTTCCCAAATCCACCTGGAAAAGGAAGACCCCCCCCCAGCTTCCTTCAGGAAAAGGGGGGTTCCTCCCCCTCCCCAAATCCATCAGGAAAAGGGGATCCCCTCCTTCCCCCCCCCCCCCATGGGGAGGGGCCTCACTTTGGGTCTAAAAACCCCTGGAATGGGTCCAGAGGGAGGATTTTGGAGCAGGATTTGCCCCCCCCCCCCCCAATCTCCTTTTGGGTCCAAACGGGGGGATTTTGGGGTCTTCCAGGATTGGGAGAGGATGGGGGAAGGAGCAGGGGGGAGGGGATTTGGGGGTTCTTCACCTCCCCCCCCCCCAAAGTCTCCCCAAATTCCAGGATTGGATCCAGAGGTGGGGGGGGGGGGGGCCTGGGGGGGTCGTGCAAAGCAGGAGCAGCAGAAGAATTTGGGTTAAGAAAGTGGAAAAAAGGAGAAGGAAAGAAAAATGTCCAATTTGGTGGCTTTTAAAGCACCAAAAGGGTTGGATTTGGGGGGGGGGGGGAAGGGGGTTTGGGGGGGCCCCACACCTCCTTTTTACCCCCAAAATGAGGGGCTGGTTTTGGGGACCCCCCCCCCCTCATCCAGAGACATCGGAATCAGAACGAGGGATCCCAAATTGAAATCTGGGACCCCCAAATCGGCATCAGGGACCACAAATTGGGCACCTTTTGGGGGTCCTCGACCCCTTTTCACCCCCAAAATGAGGTGGGGGTGCTGCCCCCCCCCAAAGCAGGGGCTGGTTTTGGGGTCCCCCCCCCCTCACCCAGAGGCACTGGATGGGGAACCAGCAGCACCCAGGGTCCCAAATGGGAATCAGGGACCCCAAATTGGCATCTGGGACCCCCAAATTGGCATCTGGGACCCCCAAATTGACACCAGGGACCCCAAATTTGTACCTTTTGGGGGTCCTCGACCCCTTTTCACCCCCAAAATGAGGTGGGGGTGAAGCCCCCCCCCCCAAAGTAGGGGCTGGTTTTGGGGTTCCCCCCCTCATCCAGAGGCACTGGATGGGGAACCAGCAGCACCCAGGGTCCCAAATGGGAATCAGGGACCCCAAATTGGCATCTGGGACCTCAAACTGGGCACCTTTTGGGGGTCCTCGACCCCTTTTCACCCCCAAAATGAGGTGGGGGTGCTGCCCCCCCCCCCCAAAGCAGGGGCTGGTTTTGGGGTCCCCCCCCCTCACCCAGAGGCACTGGATGGGGAACCAGCAGCACCCAGGGTCCCAAATGGGAATCAGGGACCCCAAATCGACACCAGGGACCCCAAATTGGGCACCTTTTGGGGGTCCTCGACCCCTTTTCACCCCCAAAATGAGGTGGGGGTGCTGCCCCCCCCAAAGCAGGGGCTGGTTTTGGGGTCCCCCCCCCTCACCCAGAGGCACTGGATGGGGAACCAGCAGCACCCAGGGTCCCAAATGGGAATCAGGGACCCCAAATTGGCATCTGGGACCCCCAAATTGGCATCTGGGACCCCCAAATTGACACCAGGGACCCCAAATTTGTACCTTTTGGGGGTCCTCGACCCCTTTTCACCCCCAAAATGAGGTGGGGGTGAAGCCCCCCCCCCCCCAAAGTAGGGGCTGGTTTTGGGGTTCCCCCCCTCATCCAGAGGCACTGGATGGGGAACCAGCAGCACCCAGGGTCCCAAATGGGAATCAGGGACCCCAAATTGGCATCTGGGACCTCAAACTGGGCACCTTTTGGGGGTCCTCGACCCCTTTTCACCCCCAAAATGAGGTGGGGGTGCTGCCCCCCCCAAAGCAGGGGCTGGTTTTGGGGTTCCCCCCCCCATCCAGAGCCACCGGATTCAGAACCAGGGATCCCAAATTGCCATCAGCCTCCCCCCCAACCCGATGTTGGGGACACCCCCCACCACCCCCCCCCAAATCCAAAGGGGGTCATTTTGGGGTGTCGGTGTCCCCCCCCCTGACATTTTTCTTCCTGGGTGGGGCAGGGAATTCCGTTGGGAAGGGGGGAACTTGCCTGGTGAAGCCGGAAAGAGAGAGACAGGATGGGAAGAGGAAGAGAAAACAGGGGGATCTGGAAGAGAAGACAGAGGGGTGAGAGCTGGGGGGGGCCCCCAAAATCCCACCCCCCCAAAAACAACCCCCTAAAGGGGGTCCCCATGTGGGGGGGGGGGGGGAGGGGGCTGAGCTTCAGGAGGGGTTTTTTTTGGG